>JAHLJT010000631.1:192550343-192567075 GCA_031308135.1 Acheta domesticus | reverse complement strand
TATGCAAACGTATTTGATAAGTCATTGAAATGACTGTATGACATATCACAACAGTAATTCCCTACTGTTCTTGCACACAAAATGCGCTATTCTTACTTTTCAAAACCATTGTGTTCATTGCTTATGTAATTATTTATTTATTGCAGGAACATATAAGAATGGATAAAACTTAAGACATAATTTTTTGCATGTAAAACAATTAAAAAAATACATTAAATTATTAATTAATATTAAAATACATTAAATACTTAATACATTAAATAAAAGGGGAACTAATACACTAGTCACCCCTTCGCAGAGTCTGAGCAGGGCTTACATCAGGTGAAAAACCTAAGTTTAAATTGTCAAAAAGGTCCAGTAGACATAAAAAAGGTGTAAACAAAATTTTGTAGCAAATTGCAGTGGCCAAATTAAAAGTACCAAAGTTTATTAAAACTATTACTTTACCAGAAATAGTGAAATCACATGGTCGAAGTTGTAACTTTTAGATGTAATGTTCTGCCAAAGAGACAAAATTGCCCATTCTGTAATACTTTGTATACTGACATTGACTCTTCTTGCATCAAGATGCAGATATACAAATTTATGATTGAGCAGTCATGTATTTTGCATTAGGTATTTTAAATCATTGCATAATGGTTAAAATGCTTATTTCTGAATTTCTTAACTTGTTAGATACAAGTGCTCTTATTTTGAGAACAACTTCTGAGCAGGTTTGTAGATTTTTATGTGAAATGTGGGATTTATTTTACGTCAATGTGATAACTCACAATTTACTAATAGAAACGACTACAAAATATTTTGAGAGAAAGTCATTTGCCAGAAATTTGAGAATACTGGTTTAAGAAATGCATGCTAAGATGAAATATTTTATTGGCCCCTACTCCATTGGATTAAGGGCTTTCTAGAGGCTTTTTCTTTCTTTCTTTCTTTCTGAAATGTTTTTCAATGTGACTTTTTTTTAAAGGGAGATAATTGCTACTTCATGCATCATTTGAGCTCGTTGAATTATGACGTATGCCTCTGGTTGGCACAACTTATGGGGAGCAACTACCGAATATATCGAGCTTCACTGAATTTTCACTATAATGTAGAATGTTAATAAAAAATATTAAAACATCTTCAAAAATGTGAATTACTGTAGAATTAATCTGTTTATGAAGAAAAAGGTAATGCGTGTATGTCTGTCGCACTTAGACGCAAAAAGCGAGTCGACCGATTTCACTGACATTTTCTCACTTTGATCTTATTAGTATCCGGAATGGTTTGAAATAAACTAGACCTGTGGAGGCGTTGTTGATTTATGCGTTTATGACGACCGAAGCGCCCCTGAACAGCTGTACGCAACCCGCCGCGCCGTCAGTATTAAAGCGCGTCTTTTGCTGCATGTTCTGCCCCCTGCGATTGTGAAATAACGGACGGAATTATTATTTGAATGTTATCTGGGACAAGTAAATCGAATTTCTCCAAGGCGGTTGTAGCGAACGCATACCCAAACTCGACAAAGGACGTTTTAACCATAAGACTTGACAACCATGTCCAAACCAGGACAAAGAACAAACCTATTCTCGCGAGAAAGTGTTTCATCCATCAGAATTTTTCACAGTGTAGCGTAATTAACAATGACGTGACCAGTAGCGTGTGAAGTGTAATATACTGCAATAGCGAGTCATTGGCGGGTCCACGAGTTACAAATAAGAAGAAATGTGTGAATAAAATTGTGTAATGAATAATTTGAAAGAGGTCCCCTCAGCAAAATCACGGAATAATTCTGCAACATTTCTCGGAAGCACCCCAGGAGTCATTTGTCTTTTAACTGATGGGGAGCACCTTTCCCAAGGTAGCTTCCTGTGAAGGTTAGCCTTGGGCGTCGACAGTTCGGCTTAAGTTATGTTTTCGCTCATCCCGGAAAATTATTTATTCACTTATACTGCAGTACAGGGTGGAAAAATATTACAATCACTACAAAAAGATGATCTTGGATATCGATCGTAAAATCCGCGTGTAAGGTTATTTTCAGCTGTAACTTCGCACACACGTCCAGTATTAGGGCTTGTTAGTGCTTTGTTAAAAACGGTTAAGATTGGTGCAGTTGGAGATAAGAAGTCTCATGCAATTGATACCCGAAAGTCGATTTGTATAAGAGTATATGGATGGATGATGTGTCACGCTTAACTATCAGGTTAGAAGCTTTTGAGAGGAAACATGGATGTGTCATTAGTAAGATCTAATTATGCGATTCCGGAGATCATTAAGCCACTATTACATTTTCTGGAAAATGGTTGAAATTTTTTCTTGAAATTATCTTTTCTTGTAGAAGAAAGTGCATTGACCAGCGTGGTGTAGTTCAAATTTTCATGAAAACTTTAGACATTTAGAAAATTTCAAAAATCTTTATTTTTAAACCACTAAGGGTTTTCGTTCAGAAAGAAGTTTGAGCTTTCCACTTAATAAAATTTCGTGATGTTTGCTTTTAAAAGACGGCAGTGGATCTCTGTTGTTTTATTGTTTGTATTATCAGATTTTATAGTATGTACACTAAAGTTTAATAAACAAAAGCTCAAGTACAGTACTTTCTGCGGGCATAATTAGTCTTTTAGAATTTTGCAGTACAAATGATAACTATACTACACTAATACTCTTCAAATAAATACTTTGGTTTTTGATGCCCAGTATAGTCACTAATCTATAATAAAAGGGAATGTGCGTATGTCTCGCACATGGACACAAAAACTACTCGACCGATTTCGCTGAAATTGTCACGCTATTCTTATTAGTAATGGGAGTGTTTTGAAGAGTGCTTTGAATTCAATGGGACGTGTAGGGACGTTGTTAATGATTCATTTGTTTATGACGACTCAAGGGCCCCTGAACTACGGAACCCGCCGCTCAGTCAATGATTAAGAGCGTCTTCACTGCATACAAGAATTCTGCCCCTGCGTTTGCGAAATGTCGGCCGAAATTATTACTTGAATCTCGCACAAGTAAATCAAATTTCACCTAGATAATGTCATAGCGAATGCAAGCCGAAATTTGAGGGAGAATGTTTTAACCATAAGACTTGACAACCATGGCCAAGCCAGGACATAGAACAAGCCCATACTTGCGAGAAAGTCTTCATCAATTAGAATTTTTTGCACAGAATAGCTAAAACTTTTGTACTTGTGAATCCAATTTAATAAGGACCAGCATTGCAAATTAATAAGCATGTTGTGCCACTGATGAACACATTTTTCTTTCTTTTTCATACACTGAAAAAAAGGATACCATAAATCACAACAAGGTTTCAATAGTTGAACTAAACCTTCATGCACCAAATGGAAACATTGCTTCGTTAGGCATATACCGAGTAAGATCAACAAATATCAATAAGTAAAATAAAAATCCCGCTTGTTGAACTATTATGCTCGTGATTGTTGAGCGGTTTTTGTTGCAGTATACGGATACCTGTATGCTTCCGCACAGATCTCCTTGTTATAAGGGCATGTGAACTTCTCCTGGTCCCAGCGGCATTCAGCTGTATGTCGCTGTGACAAGTGTGTGGGAAGAGGGCACCGTGGAGGGGGGTAAAAAATCTGCCCTGTTCCCGCCTGGTTCCCGCGCTTATATGTTGCTCGTGTCTGTCCAGCAGAGAGTATTATAAGGGAATGATATGGGAAGGCCCTATTTATTAGTGTGGATTACATATCTGGTGGTAATTTTTTAGTAGACTACAGAGTCAGAATTACGTATTGATGTGAAAGACATTATTCATTGGGCGTGAACGGAATATTCGAATTAGGTGACCATTAACTTCGTATTGCTTCGTATTTCATTTTTCGAACAAGAGTTCTCTTTCTGGAAAGCAGCAAATATGCCGCATTGAATGCAATGACAACAGTTTGTCAGAGAGTGGTGCCCTTTGAAGGTGGTGCCACAATGGAATGGATCAACATTTTGAAGGTATGTATACATGCCTACCCAGAAATGCATGTTTTTAGGTTACTAAGCCCTATTAATCAGAGTTACCAGTAAATTAATTGTAAAATTCCCCAAAAAGCTTGTGTTGAACATGATAAACCAAATAATTTTACATCACCAGTTAAAACAATTGTATACATACATTGGTGAATTTCTTCAAGTTTCCTACTTGGTTATAATTTACAAAAACAAATTTGTTATGATAAATTATTAGTGATGATCAACAATTCTTACAAATAATATTATATTTTTGACATAGTCAATGTCATGTTGCTTTAAAATAAAGGATAATGTAATGCATTATAATTGGAAATATTTTTTTAATATTTTTTTTTCACTTTCTCTGTATTTGTTACTTTATTATTATTATTATTATTATTATTATTATTATTATTATATTAAAATGACTATATGAAATACATTAAACATTAATTAATATTTGTGCTTTAAGCTATATAAGAAATTCAAATGCCATTGTGTTCAAGTATTTATAGAGAACTGTTTCCAAATTCTTATTTTGCATTCAAGAAAACGTGCAGGTCTCCTCCCTCATGCATCATATACATTTTTTACTGTTTTTTTACCAAATAAATAAATAAACATTGAATTCCCTGCAAAGGACTTGGTTAATTGTTTTAAAAAAAGTACTATTAAAGAATAAGTTATATGATTAGTTTTTAATACACAATTGGGTATTGCAATTGTACTGTTTACAATAAAGTTTAATGTTTTACCAATCTTATGACATATTTTTAACATAGTCTCAAAGTGTCATTAATGTCAATTAGAAATTGTATAATTGAATGTTGTGTAGTTTAACTATGCATAACTTAAAATCACACAAATTAGGGGTTCCCAGTGTTACGCATAATCCCAAAGATATGTGGTAGGCTTGTAGATGATTCAGGATGTACTTCAAATTTTCTCTGGGTAGTGTGAATTTCTTCTTAATGCTCACTATTCCATCAAGTTTATGAAACATAATTCTATAATATATTTATAGAAGAGTGGTTTTCCATTGATGCTGTACCAAAAAATATATACTTCAGTGAACTCAATCAGAAGTCATTTAAAAGTGTTTTCTTATGTACTATAAATATTCAGAATTTTCATTGTTGAAATTGAGGCTAAAATGTCACGTGTTTTGTAAATATTCAAACAAACTGCCATGTAGACCTACAAAAAGTTTCTGCTATAAATCCTTTCTATTTACTTTTTAATTATATTTTCAAATACTGTTGTGGGGAGGTACTATTGTGTTAATTTTATTCTTTACTGTTGATTGTTGCAGATACTATGAATGTCTATTGCCTACAAGATCAAGATTATGATAATGTATTAGAAGGTGACTGCTAATTTACAACATGGACTTCTGTGATACTACTGTACCTATTATTTACATTCACAAAATATATAGTCATTAATGGTTCAATTTTTTTAGTGACAACTGCTTATTAACTGTCAGGTTATGCTACAAGGATCTGTGCTTGGACCTTTGCTAGTAGTAATATATATGTTAAAGTTATTCCAAACTCCTCTGATATTTCTGTAATTTCTTATGCAGATGATACAACATTAATAAGCAGTGAGCAAATTCTTTTTTCATGTAGAAACTAATGACTGAATCTTTTAAATGATTTTAAAGTTGCTTGTCACTAAATGAATTAAAATTAAACGTTAAGAAAACCGTATTTATCAAATCTGTGCTTAGATGACAAAATGATATGTGATTTTGTCATGGCATTAGTCATTCTTGTTTGTAATATTTAGGAGGAGGAGGCAACGGAGCTTGTAGTTTACAAAGAAAAAAAAAACAGTGTTGGCAAATTGCAATAAGACAAAGTCCACAGACTAATTTTTCATTACATCTTGATGCATATATTATACTTATTGATGATACTGCATACAAATTTTAACAAAATTATTATCTTGTAAAAGCGTTAAAAAATTGTTAAAAGTTCTGAAACATCTAATATAATCATGTAAATATTTGTCATTAGCCAGTATTTGTGGCTATCTGTTAAAATTAAAAATTGGCAAGCAGTGATTTGTATTAATTATTAGCCATACACATGTTTCGGGAATCTTGTCTTGGCTTTGGTGATTCTACAATGAGGATAGTGGGCGATTGTGTTTAATTGGTATATGATGAAAAACTAGCTTAGGTGAACAATTAGAGTGGATGTGATGCTGGGATGAACAGTATATAATTTTTAGAAATATGATGGACTCCCAAGTATCATGGATTAATCATGTGAAACTTAACCCCAAGCTCAAATTCAACAATTCTTTTGTTCTTATTAAAAAAATAAGATAAAAATACCTAATTATACCAAACTTGTTTCCTTTGATGCGAACAATTTATTCACCAACATACCACCCTCTGAAGAAGATGTCTGTATAAAACATACTATTATGAATTCTTAATCTTCTTTTAAAATCAAAATAGATCTAATTAAAATATTGAACTTGCGCATTGAAGATAATTTTTTCAAACTCTATGACAAAATTTAAAAAAAAAAAAAAAAAAAACAAGGGTCTTGCTGTGGGTTTGAACATGTCTCCATTATTTGCTGGAGTGTTTATGAACTATTTTGAAAGGAATTTATTTAACTCTTTTGTTAGGCATACCATTTGTCAGAATGGATTGAGTTGTCCTGGGTCTCATAGAACCATGCAATATTTTTTTAAATTTTGAGATCAATCTTTGGATCTATTGCAGGAAAGTTGTTTTTTTATTATTGCCTTGGAAGTGTTAGCGGAGTATTTGAAAAGAAATTTCAGTATTTACTGTTTATTTTCATGATTACTTATTTTACATACTGATGTAGAAAAAGAAAACAGAGCATTATGTAAAATCAGTATTAAACACGGAGTCATAATTATTTCCTGTCTTTATTTTTTATCAATAGCATTGTTGCTTACATTAAAGATTTTTTTTTTCAAAAATTTGTGTGTGATTGCGTAAACATAGGAAAGTATCAAACTTTTTACACACATTTCACAAATTTGTTTTTGTTTCCTTTATTGCATGTAAGCATACACCTATTTCTCTTTTTACTTTGGGGTTCGGGATAAATTTTACTTCAATTTTCAGGTTTTCTCTATTTAGTCAGCATTTGTTGAATTTCTTCTTGTAATAGTGAACCTTCTTTGCTGCTGCTGCTGGAGTAACAAACTTTGAGCCAAATTATTTCTTTATGTACTCTCATAGATGAGGGTATTGTTAGACATTTTCTTAATAAATTACTCATCCTAAGCATAAACCAAGCTATAAATAGTATTGAATCTTGGTAACCAAAATTAATATAAACAAATAACAAGAATATTAAATTTGTAAATTGAAATATTAAAAGAAGCAAACAAAAATACTTTCGAAAATAGTTTTCATCTATATTTTAAGCTATAATTTAAACAAATCTTAGTGCTTTTATAAAAAAAAATATTAATTAAATTAAAATTTTTTTTGACCGATAATATAATTTGCTAATTCATTTCATTGCAAAAATTACTGTCAGGGGTCCCTAAAACATGCTTATTCATTAATGTATTTATTAATCCAGACTAGCGTTACTGATTACATGTATACATCAATTTATGTTGTCATTTGTTTGCAGTTTAGTTTGTGTCAATATATTGTGAATTATGTTATAGTTTACACATTTTACTCAACTAAATAAATATTTTAATGTTGTATTTGAATAATATTTTTTTCTAGGTACATGCTGTTTTGGTATATTCATTATATATGTACCTACAATATATAACTTAATTTATTCAACAATGCAGATGTTAGCGATGCTTATATAAAGCCCCATAACAATCAGATTGCAAAATGTAAGCTTTTGAGGCCTTTGGAGTATTTTTTTAGTGAAATTATATTATCTTGCGATGTCTGGTTGTGTAGTTAAATGTATACATCTGTTGTTGGATCAAAAGTATATAATGAATATTGTATTAATAGCAGGTACTATGCATAACCCATTCCCATGGACATCCATTCCTTCATACGCCAACGTTCAGTAACTTGCTACACCCATAAGGAATGTTTAAATAAGGCAACACGGATGGCTGGATCCTTCAACCAGTATTGCTCTATGCGCCGACTCGGAAGGCCGGCTCCTTATCAGTATCGCCTGGATACGCCATGACTGTAGTCTGGCTCCTCCAACCAGTGTGCACGCTTATGCCGAATAGGAAGCTTGCTCCTCCGATACGGATGCAACTCGTAGCCGGGTTATTCTGACAAGGTTCATTCAGAGGTGTGCAACAAGGTTTTCTTCACGATGCATCATTTCGTTCCAACAATCTCCGTCACGAAACAGTAACACTGCTCCTGGTTGGGCATATACTAACATGCGTTCCCTTGTTACAATATAAAGGATCAGGTATACTGCAATTGTTCTTTTTTTTCCGTGTAAGCTGTAAGTCAAAAACTTATTTTTGCAAGACTATGGAAATTGTGTTGCGCGAACTCGATTGGTTGATGTTTCTGAGCACGTCAACTGCTATGGTCGTTAGTCCTGTTGCTGCAGCAGATGTTTTATTCCGGGAGGTGGCGGTGTTCTTCCCCCCCCCCACTGGATGGTGATCGGCCACGAAGGCAGCGCAAGCGTAATTTGCCTGCGTTTCCCCATCCTTTCCAATCCACAATTTATTACTTTGATCAAGTCAAATGAGCGATTATGAGTAACGGCTGGACAAGGTAATGCTTTAAGAGAATCGCGTACTAAATTCAGTCAGGTATTACGAACGTGCGAATACGATCGTAATGGCTAAATGAAGTAATAACAAGCACCGTGAATCTCTTTGACCAATACCGATTATTGTTCATAATGGTTGGTTAATTCAAATTGCTAAACAGAAAATTCAGAGCACACAACTAGATGCGTTTGTCTGTGCCGGCCAGACTGTAAGACTGCGCCAGCCAGCCTTCTGTACTTTATGAAAAGTTTATGAGTAGTACGTACTTTATGTGACGTACTTAATGAACAGTATTATATGAGCTCTCAACCTTTCGAGTGCGAGGCTTTGCCCTACACTGGGATGTAAGGCTGCAGAAGTAGTAGCTGCTGCTGCACCAACAGTAATAATAATAATAATAATAATAATAATAATAATAATTCTCTGGGAATTACACATCAATTAAAATTTCTTGCGTTTCAATTAATTTTTGTATTTGAAAATCGCCCAATTTTACCCAGTAACAAGCACTGCATTGAGTAATATATATTTGACGCATGTAATTTAATTGGTATAATTTATAATTCATCATGAAATAGGGGGTATGCTGTTCCTATTTGCTCTCTTTAGCAGGGGAGAATCTTGCACTGAGCATGTTTATTTGTTACTTGTATTTCGTGCGTGTTGTCGTGGAGCGTTCGGCGGACTCCAGATCAGAGAAGCCCTTAACTACTATTTATTTATTGATTTGTTTATTTATTTTTACGTCAAAAGTAGGGAAAAACTACGTGTGACTATGATATGTATATGAAGAGCTGGGCAATCTTTGCTCTTTCTCTTTAACTTGAGATCAGGAATTTTATATTATAATTACATATTCTGAAAAAACTGCCAGACCTCTACCTCCACGATAACCCAGGTTATATATTTCAGAGGCCCTACTCATTCAGTAGATGTAATTTCAACGCTCCACTTACAGAAAATTAGCGGAAATGCGCGATACGCCGAAACTTTTCTTCCTCTTAGTGTTATTACTCAATTACTGGGATTTTAAAACAAGTGCACGAGATCATTTAAAGATCTACAATTGAAAGGATTTATGCAGAAAACATCCAAGCCGTAAGAATCAATTCTATGGTTGAAAATGGCTTGGAAAGTTGGAACAGATCTTAAACTTTCGAGCAGCAAAGATCCACGTCGAAAATTAGATAGGTGTGGAACGTGGCTATAGAAAAGTTTAAAATGTTCTATGCTTGCAGCAACTATTGTATTGCGGCTTTTGGGTGAAATACCCTCCCCCACCCCCACCCGCCACCGCTCTTCTAGCAAGTTTTCGTCCAGATAAGGGAAATTGGAGATCTTTTAAGCAAATGCCGAAAAGTGCTTTTTCGAAAATTCAGCGTTAACTGCGGAAATCGGACCTACGCCATCTTTGTAAGATTAGTTTATTTCAGTTTGTTACATTAATTTTAAAGAATAAAAATGGAGCTATTTTTGAAAAAACGTCGAAAGATGCCCAGGGGCTTTATGTGAAGTACCGCATATCTATTTTGCCATTAAAATGTTCAATAATCGTTACAATTCAGTTAACATTTTTGTTCACCGAGATAATTAGTGTTTTATTAACTTAAACGATGTAATTAAAACGTGGGTATTACGTTACTGAAAATCCAATTTTAACTACATAATGATTTTGTTTTTATATTTTGGTTTATCATTGTTTAAATCGATTATTTCAATATTGTAATTGAAATAATTGTCAGTGTAGTAAATAATATTCTGTAATTAAGTTATACCCAAAAATATACATTCGCACGTGATTTTCCCGTGGAAGATCATTAATTAAACTTTTTTTTATTTAGTTTTCTGCTTGTTCGGCATTACTGCCTTCCAAGGAAGTGTATTATAATGGATACATAAGAAATTTTAGAGTCCGTCACTCATTGCGTAACTGCCTTGTTTGGCTATTAATGTATTTTGTAACTTTTGTTATCTTTGTTTGAAAATAGCAAATATAGTAATGAAATTTATTATTTATTTAAAATAATCTAAATCTTTCTGAATTACGGAGGGTTAAATATGTCTCTAGGGAAACGAGATTTGATTCTGTTTGGTGCATTATAAGATTGGCCTAAATTAAAAAGTGAAGATCAAGGAGCTTCAGGAAGAATTTTAAAAAATTTTAAATGTTGTTTTTCTAAATGTTTTCTAATTGGTTCTAATTTGAATTCTCTGTGTAATTGTGCGTTCCTCATAAACCATGGGGCTTTGGTATTTTTCTTAAAAATTTATTAAGTACTCTTTGTAATTTTGTTAAATGAGTAGAGGCTACATTACACCAAACTGGACTAGCATATGAAATTGTATAATATAATGATAAATATATTAATAATCCACATTCAATACTGAGAGTGGATTTAGAATTTATAATAGGATACAATTTGAACATTTTATTGTATGTTTTATCTATTGTATTTTTGATATAGTCTTTCCAATTTAATTTTGTATCGAAGGTAATGCCTAAATATTTAACTGAACTATATTTTGAGAACCAGGGAATATTAATATTTCTTTTGTTGAGTGGAGGTGGGATTGTGGGTTTTCGCAGGGTAAATAGTTTTGCTTGTGAGTTTTTCAAGTTTATTTTAATTCTCCATTTATCATACCATTGAGTGAATAATAATAAGTCATTTTGAAGATTGTCGTATGCGCATAGAATATCTGAATGTGCTGTGAAAAGAGCGGTGTCATCTGCAAATAAGGCAATTTCAGAATCATTTAGAGATGGAATATCGGATAAATGTATATTAAATAAAAGAGGCGATAAACAGGAACCTTGTGGGACTCCAGCTTTGATGGGATATTGCCTAGAAAGAATGGAATTAATTTTGACAGAAGTTTCTGTTTTCAAGAAAACTTTGAATCATTTGATAAAGATATTGCGAAGTTCCTAATTGTTTCACTTTATATAAAAGTCCAAAATGCGCGATACGCCACACCTTATCAAAAGCTTTTTCTATATCTAAAATTATAGCGGCAGTGTGTCTATTGTTTTGAAAAGCATTTGCTATAAATTCTGTTAAACGAAGTAATTGATGAGTAGTAGAACGATTACATTGAAAACCAAATTGTGTGTCTGGAATTGCTTTAATATCTGTAACATATTTATTTAATCTTGCAAGAATAAGTGATTCGAATAATTTAGATATACAGGATAATAGATCTATAATTTTCAGGTAAATGAGGGTTCTTTCTCGGTTTACAAAAAGGCAATATGGTAGCAATTTTCCAATCTTAGGAAAATAACCAAGTCGAAGTGCAGTATTAAATAATTCAGTTAGAGGCGCTATTGATTTTTTATTTAGTTCTTTAATCATTTTATTATTAATATTGTCAATACCAGGTGTTTTTCTGGTCTTTAGTTTTTTAATCAATTTGAAAGTTTCAGAAGGAGAGGTAAATGAAATTTTGGAAGGTACTGTTAGTATTTCTTCCTTAAATTTTTGTATTATAATGGTGTTAACGTTCTGCTATATTATTGGATTTGGAGTGAATGTATTCTCAAAGTGTTGTGCTAAAATTTCTGCTTTGTCTAAGTCAGTAAATGCAATTTTAGAATTAATTTTTAAAATTGGCATTTCAGATTTTTCTCTGTATAATCTTTTAACTGTAGTCCAGAGAGGTCTACTACGTGGATGCATTTGAAAATCGCAGGGCTTCAAGTTGGGCCAGATCAATTGAGGAATATTCATTTTGGCAAAAATCCTACTAATACTTTAGGCGCTGGCGTTTTTCCCAAACGGATGGACGTTTAATAAAACTCTTTTTTGGTATTAAGAAACCACAAAATGTGGATTATAACTACGGCACGTATTTGAGAAAGTAATTTTCTACATATAGGAGCAAGAAACATTTCTTTACGGTAAAGGAGCCACAAATCTAGTATTTCTGTCAAAGAATGGCACTTTTCGCTGCATCATTATTATTACATTCTCTATACTACTATCTTTTTAATTAATTCGCGAACGTCCTTTTCAGCGGAGCTTGTGTCCTGTGCTTATGTGCTTACCACTGTTAAAAAGATGCATTTAATAAGGTAGGAGCAATAGTGACCTAAAGTCATCGGCCACTATAGAAAAATCAAAGTATAAACTGCGTTACTGATCATTAAAGATATTGAGAGTCTCTCTCTGTCATGACTTACATTCATTTTGCAATACTGATGAAACGAAAGCTAGTTCGGGTTACATCATGGTCTTACTTAGACTCGTACATTACATCACGGAAGAATAGAAGATGTGGCTTAACTGCTTAGCCAAGTGCCATCCAACGCGTCACCGCAGATCCTGGTCCCCGCCCCGCCCCGCCCCCTCCTCAAACGTCGTTCTCGGCGGTCCCTCGCGGTGTTCAAACAGGGCGGGTGCTCCCAGCCAGCGCAGGCGTTGAACCGCACTGGCGCGGATGAATCCGACGCCCCGCCGGCGAAGGTGCGCTTGATAACGCCTCGTTTCGCTCCGCGCGCGAGGCATCCCGCGTGATCGAGACGTGCTGGCGGCTTTGCGGGCGCGCACGGAAGGCCGCCAACCTCTCGGTCGCACGTGCGAGTGGATTTGGGGTCGTGTCAACAAAGATAGAGCGCGTTGCTCATGGGCAGTATTGCGCGACGCCAAGTTTCCCATGGCCATCCGCATTGTCTGTACGTTTTTACAAATATTAAACATATATCGGAGAGATAAAATTACCAAATGTCATGCAAAGGGTTGTTTATGCAGGTATTTTCTGTGATATTTTATTTTGATCTAAACAGTTCTAAATTTCGATCTCCACTTCCTCAGAAAAGATCTAGAATATAAGGTATACCTTCTTAGATATCTCAGAATTTCAATTCCACTACCTACAAGTCTTTCAGTAAATCTTCGAGTGAAATGCTTCCAAACATCTGAGCGACTATTTTATACTATACTCCTTTCCACTTTTCCGTATTATGAATAATATATCTGTAAACCCTGAATCAATCATCAGTGCATCTTTATCGAAGTACGTAGAAATGTTTGACCAATATTGATAATGACTCGGATCAAGTTTATTTTATAGAATATATCGATTTCTTGAAACTAGGTTTTTATTTGTGTTTTATTTCATGCACATATTTTTTCTGAAGGGTTTCTTTGACGTGTAGGGGGATATGAAGGATTTTGTAATGTAAACGAACAATTTTGTTTACTCGACTATATATGATCCGATCCCTCAACCTTTCTCGCCTAAAATGGTTATCGTTTCATTTTTAAGCAAGCCTCCTATTGAGAATTCCGCAAATATTTTAGAATTTCGGAACGCTTTCTTCAAAATGTTCTATCAAATTGGCAATGAAAATATTTAAGACCTATGACACATATTTGTACAATATTCATTCGCATGTGTCCTAAATTTTCGCAGTTAGTACGCTAATTCTACGTTTCCAAGAATCGAATCGTATATTGATTGTAGTAAGAGCAACTCGAAAGAGCAAAAGTATTCCACTAAACTCCATTATAACTTAACGTAGAAGACATGCTAGGACTGTGGTTCTAAAAACCTTTTTGGCTCGCTTCATAATGAACATTGCAGTGCAGACGGACTGTCTGTGTTAGTACTTCATGCACTCGGAAGTTACCGTCTGTACTGATACAGTCTTCAACAATGTACATATGCAAACAAGGATTTTTAATATTGGGTAAAATCAAAATAATAAACGTGAACCACTTCCTTTGTAGGTTAATTAAGGATGTTTCTCTCTGTAATTTCTCCCCGAAATGATTTATTGTCCAAAAGTAAACAAGCCCGTTTCCTCCAAATTACAAAAGCATTGTAATTGGCAAATTGACATTTTTAATCGATCATAGCGTAAAACAACTGTGTAGACGTACTCTCGAAATTTAATGTGCTCATTTTTTCCTCTCTAAATTATTTTCGGTTGTAACTGCTGTACTGGGGCACACCTTTGAGAATCACTGACCTCGACATCGACCTCGGAATTTTGGGAACAGCTTATCTGAATGTTATTGCCCGCTACTTATTTATATCGAAAAAATGCCGTAATAGTTGCAATGCTGTCTTTTATGGTTGGAGGAGTGGTAATAATTCTCCTAATTGTAGTATTTCAATAACAAAGACAAAGTCATTATTGATCACACTGCAATGGCTGTTGCGAAAGCGAGGATAAGGAAGAGTGCTCTAACAGGGTATCGAACCTGCGATCTAGAAACCTGGCTGCAGAGTGCCCGCCTACGCGCCTTAATTCTGCAGAAGTAGGGCGCGTTGAAACAGCTGTGCAGCCTCTCAACGTCGGGGTAACATTACGCGGGCGCAGCCAAGGAGGCGAGCGCGAAGGATCCGCGCGCGGAAGAGGCTGGCTGGCAGGGCCGACCGCGCATTAGGCACGGGTGATTCTTCGCATCTGTTCGCACACTTGAGCGGACCGTCGACCTCGCGGGGACGTTATTGAAACTCGAAAACAACCTCTTTGATGAAGCTGCCTTGTATCACACGCAATGAGTCCAAAAGCTGACAGAAGCAAGTAGAAGAAAGAATATGGTGTTTATATTAGAAAAATTAATCGCAATTTCAAACTTTTGCGTTTAATTCTTTGTGTAGATGTGTAACTCGCTCTTTGCATTCTGACTCTGAAGATTGGTCTCAATGTCGCCAGACATATTTTCCTCTAAAATAATTATCTAATTAAGAGAATTACCTAATTAAATAAATTAAAATAATTATCACTTATTTTCTGGTAGTTATTTAAGGCGTTATTGCCCCTTTCAGACGTTTATATCGAAAGCAATGTAAATTAAAAATATTGACATTGGAAAGGATATGGAAAGCCTTGGAAAGATATTGGTGTTTATCAGGAGGATAATGTCCAGAATTAACTATCTTTTATAGACGTATTTACTTCATTACAGCTTTTATTAAATTGTCTTGTAACGCAACTCAATCGTTATTCAACTTTCTGGCTATTTCCACAACTCTCAAGAGGGCGCACTGGGTTGGGAAATGCGGAATTAAAGGAAACTCGGCGTGAAGGTAGCCCTTGTCTCAAAGTTCTGAGATGTCAAAGCTTCTGAAGCGTTATGAAAATGCATTTCAGGAGTATAAAGGAAATAGAAATAAAATAAATAATTTGTCATATTTGAAATTTTGTAAATAACTTGCCCTTAGTGTACCCACGAACTGGGAGGATAGTCAATATGAATAAAAAACAATTTTTATGGTTTGAAAACTTCACTTTTCGTTGACGTATTGTTGGTTATTGTGAGTGCAACGTGTATCTCGTTCACAATTCTGTCATCTGAAGGGCTTCACATCAATTTTCGCACGCTCATTCCAAAGACAAGCCGTAAAATGACGGTTTTCCACTTTTTAAGACAGTCTTATTTCCATCGCCTTGCCTTTCATTCCATCGATAGAAATCAATAGTATGCTCCACTGAAGAAAGTTGTTAATTTAATCATACGCGTGAGAAATTTGTTCAAAAATGACGAGCATTTTCAGGCTGCTTCTAATATGAAATGAATTTCATGTATTAAGTTTTCGATATTTCCTTTAAGGTATGCATTTGAAGAAAATATCAATACGGTCCTATAAGATTAATAACTTTGGAATTTATTTCATGATCCCCAAACAAGTTTGATTTTCGACTGTGCACATAGATGATTTGATCGTTAGAGGAACAAAATAGTCGCATCCCGGTTGATCACGTGTGTGCAAGTTCGCTCATTGGTAGCTCGGCATGCTCATTGGCAATTCTCAAATTATCGTTGCCTTTTCCACTTTTATAGCGTCAGCAATATTTACTATTTGTTTACGTAATTTAAGTTTTCAACCACTCGTTGTAGAAGTAAATCGAACAGGAGAAAAATGTCGCTATCCGTTTACACCTGCTATACACGCTTCCTTTTGACGAACTATTACGAATTTTAAAGAACACGCACACACGCAGTATGTGTTCTGAAAACCCAGACGAGATATTGGACTTGCACGCGTTCGCCAAGAGTCCGGAATCGTTCGTTGATTGATTTACTATTTAGTGTTCCTGGTGCGTCAACTGCTA
>JAHLJT010000631.1:192502515-192549343 GCA_031308135.1 Acheta domesticus | reverse complement strand
TTCCCCACTCTCTCCCCCCCTCTCTCCCCCACTCCTCTCCTCCCCCTCTCTCCCCCACTCTCTCCCCCCTCTCTCCCCCACTCTCTCCCCCCTCTCTCCCCCCACTCTCTCTCTCCCTCTCTCCCCCACTCCTCTCTCTCCCTCTCTCCCCCACTCTCTCTCTCCCTCCTCTCCCCCACTCTCTCTCTCCCCTCTCTCCCCCACTCTCTCTCTCCCTCTCTCCCCCACTCTCTCTCTCCCTCTCTCCCCCCACTCTCTCTCTCCCTCTCTCCCCCACTCTCTCTCTCCCTCTCTCCCCCACTCTCTCTCTCCCTCTCTCCCCCACTCTCTCTCTCCCTCTCTCCCCCACTCTCTCTCTCCCTCTCTCTCCCCCACTCTCTCCCTCTTCATCTCTCCCCCACTCTCTCTCTCCCTCTCTCCCCCACTCTCTCCCTCTTCATCTCTCCCATTTCCTCCTTCCCGCAACCTCCCTCTTCTATTTCCCTCTGTCTCATTTCCTCCTCCTCTCCACCATCTCCTATCTCTCTGCTTTCCTCCTCCTCCTCTTCCCCCCGCCATATCCCTCTCCATTTCATCTCTCCCCTTTCCTCTCTCTTCACCTGACTCCCCCGCTCTGCCCCTTCCCAGCCCCGCCCGGCGCCTTCGCCTCGCGGCCAACGGCTCGATGCCCGCGCGTGCCCGCTGTCGGTTGATCTCAGTTGCACATGTGGAGCACGGAACGGCCTTCCGGTTGGGGTGGCTCCACTTTTGCGCAGGGCAATGCACAATTCTCAGGCCATCGAAAGTGGTGTTTTCGTAAAGGATTTTATTATTTCTCGTTATAAACACAAAATACTTTATTTTTATTTTTTTATATTTTTTTAAATAAATTACATTACTATTGAAAACTTTCAAATAGTAATGGTTGTATTGGTGGTTTAATCTTATAAACCTTGTCTTTGTCTTCGTTTGCCAAAAAGAAACATATTGTAGAATTTCATTTGCCAAAAAGAAACATATTGTATGAATACAGATAAGTAACTGTATTAATTATGTATTTCTGAAAATTGAATTGTTAATTTTATCGATTCCAAAGAACTCGTAACTGTCTTAAACTTTCTACCCAGTCATTTAACATGCAGTAAATTTGCTTATGTAAGCCAAACGCCATTTCTCGTAACGAATATTGACTTTAAAAAAATAGTTACGTTGCGAGAGTCTCGGGCCCGCTTATGCTACCTTGGTGAATGCCTAATTTCGCCGGCCAATGTGCGCCCCTCCATGCACTGTGCCTCTGCACGTGCTCTGAACGTGAAAGTGTTCTAGTGGACGCTGACGTCACTTGCGGCTCCAACGCTTTTTCTTCCCTCTTGGAGGTTCGCGGTGCACGTCAACCCCTTCATAACCTGATGAAGTCTGCTCTAGGAAACCCCCTCGCGACTTCCACACGGCAATTTCTTGTTGCACATTGTTTTGTGGTTCATTTTCCAATCTTTTTAACTCCTGTTGTTATTTCTTTCCCATGGTCTCTTTATTTTTTATTTTTTCGTTTTCCTCTCATTTATTTTGTTTCGTCAGTCGTCCTGAGATCACATTGCTCAGTCCTTAAGTATCATCCTCATTCTGTTCAGTTTTCATGGATCCATGTATTTAGTTTTTCTCCAATCCCGTAACATAGAACCTATTTCATCTGTCTTCCTCCGTATAATTTGTGTTTGATGTTGATCCTGTTTGATGTTCTGCGGTTCTTCAAATCTTAATGTCTTGTCTTGCAGCAGTATTGCAGCGTAATTCGTTTGGTGGGCAGTTTGACCTATGCTGTATGGGTACGTGGAATAAATACCGCGTGAATTATGACCAGTGCGCCGCGCTCTGCTTGCTCTGGAAATAGTACAACATTGGCTCCATCAAGTGGCTTGAAGTGTTTTAATAACTACGCTTCAGACAGTTGTAGCTATCTGGTTAATAGGTGAGATTTCTATTACTTGATGGTTACATCGTTGCCACTGAACAAATGGGTTGAGAATGAATTTATGAACCTGCGTAACTTCCCTTAGGAACAAGACAAACCATCAAAATCGAGTAGTAGATAACTTTAGGTCAAGGAACTCGTAAGTGGTAAAGTGTGTGTGTGTGTGTGTGTATATATATATATATATATATATATATATATATATATATATATATATATACACATACACACTTTAACTTGTAACTTGTACATGTGCAGATGATTCATTGCAAGTGTTGCGGACTTAAAGCTGCAAAATACCAGCGGATTATCTAAGTCGAGTTAACTGTCATCATATAGGACATAAATGACGATGATGACGACATCGAGATGATAAAAAATTACTCTTGTAAATTGAATCCTTGTAGAATTAATAAAATCTGCTTAATCTAGCGAAAACCAGCGAATTGCCATAAATTCATTGCATTACAACAAACTTACTTGGAGTAAAACGAAAGGGCAAGTCCGAGTTGCGAAGAGGTGGGGATTCAAGGCATGCTTTGAGCTACGAGGTGCATGGTGCACTCTTCTCATGAACTGGATGTTTGAGAGATGCACTTTTACTATGTAAATGTACTTGGTTAGAGGTTACTGTATTATATACAAACTTCTGAAGGGTATTCATAGGTTTTCCTTTCAACGAAGCACTATATGCACTATTTTTTCAATACACAGGTGTGCTGGAAAATCCTAAATCGGAGCCTGTCAGGGGGACTAGATGTTTCGTTTCGTTCCTTGAGCTTTGTCTTGAATGCTGCGTTTTGCTTCCCGTTTGTCCCTCACCAACTTCACATCCTTCGCCGTCTCCACCACCTTCACTGCCCTCGCTTTCGGTACTGCCGCCGTCACCTCTACCGCCACTGCCGCCACCATGACTGCCACGTGCCACCCCCCGGACAACCTTCATTACTTCCACCTCCGCCTTCATCACCATCCCCTCCGCCTTCATCACCATCGCCTCCGCCTTCATCACCATCGCCTCCGCCTTCATCACCATCGCCTCCGCCTTCATCACCATCGCCTCCGCCTTCATCGCCATCGCCTCCGCCTTCATCGCCATCGCCTCCGCCTTCATCACCATCACCTGCACCTTCATCACCATCATCATCTCCATCACCATCAGCTGCATCTCCCCCACCTCCGCCATCTCCTCCACCTCCGCCGCCGCCACCACCATCTCCGTCTGTGCGGCGTGGCCTCGAGGCCCTGGTTTCGGGCGACGTCTGGCGCGCCGCCGAGCGCCGGCGGCCGAGCACGTGCCCCGCGCGGCACGTGCGCCCCCACCCTCCCTCTCCCCCTCCCCCTCCCCCTGCTCCTCCCACGCGTTATGCGAGCGTTTACGCGCAATGGCAGCGCACGTCTCCTTCGCCGGAGGAGCTTCGCGGAAAAGCGCGGAATAATGGGGAAGGTGAAGAGTTGCTTCCAAGGCGGAGAAGTGGATCCCGGAGCACGAGGATCGCTGACAGTTCGTAAGGGTTTCGCGAAAACCGGTTTTTGAAATGCCGGGAGATAGCCGAACCGGTTCGGTCTTGTAACAAGCACTCACGCTCGCATATGCTTTCCGAGGGTGACCCACCTAACCTGGAGCCCCTTCGTTTCTCTAAGCTTTTGTACAAATCGTGCCACAGCCCCCAATAGTTGGTTCGTTGTGTGAGGCTCTTGTGATCGGTCATTTGATTCAAACGATTGGAAGCAATCCCAACACTCTGATAAAACATTCTAGCAGATTATAGAAAGTATGTCAACAGATTAATTTTATTTTATTTTAGGTCAATGTCATAAAAGGTATCAATTTAGGAGAGAGAGTATCCTGAATCAAAATAAATGGTGATGTATTCCAAAGCACATTTGTCGTACGCGTACCAACATTATTGAACTGTTCTCCAATGTAAAGTACATTATTTCGTCTCTGGATTCAGCATCAAAATTTGTATCTGGAGAGATAACTTCTTACTTGTTAGTTATAGGAGGCATCTGAAATATTCCTACACCTACATCAATGGCCTTGTTTATACTTCATTCCTGTGACATTCAAGATGCTTTTATAACTACTTTCTTTTTCAAAAAAAAAAGAGTATGCTTCCAAATGTTCATATATATGTATTTTCCCGCGCATATCACCGCGCGAGAGAAGAAAGTGTACATTCATCTTCAAATCAGAAGGCGTGTAATCCAAAGACATGCGCGACACTTCAAAGCGGGACGGGGCGTCTGCAGTCTATTTTAAGCGGCGGTTTATGGAAAGCCACGGCGCGGCGGCGGTCTTGAGAAGCTCAGCGCGAAGTTGCGCAACCTCTCGCTTCAATCGACTCGCCGCGCGGCGTCGACTGCCGCGAGTCCTCGATTCTTAACTCGGCGGCAGGAGTGTGTCACGGCCTCGCCCCTATCTCTGCCTTGACAAGAGGACGCGAGCGATTGCGACGGATGCGATGGAGCGCGTGATAAAAAACTACAATTGATTGGTTTGAAGAGGTTTCTTCACCGCGTGGGCACGCGGAGGATGTGGCGAGGCTGAGCGTGATCTTAATCCTAATGGAGGGAAGATAATGGAGAAATGGGGCGAGCGTTTTCATGGTGTAAGAGGGGTTCCCGTGAGGAAAAGAGTTAAAACGTGAAGGTCTGAAACGGACGAACGAGGAAAGAAGTAAATTATTCTCTGACGCTTAATTTCTAACGTGTAACGTCCTTAAGTTGACAATTTACCTTGTAGAATGCTAAACATTTAAGTGGAAAAACAGGAAAAAGTCATTGTGAAGTATTTGAGTCATGCTTAGTTGATCTTGAATGCGTACACAGTAGTGAGTCAAAACTTATTCAAATTGTTTTTAGTGGATGTCGGCAAAACACCGTAATTGTTTTCCTGGTATTTTGACTGCTAAGACAATTCATTCAGAACTGTTTGACCAGGCCTGTCAGTGTTAATACAACACAACGAATACACGTATGTAACTAATCGTTCACTGACGCTATGACATCCCCCTTACAATAATTTTCTTATTCTTAGTTGAGTTCGTGGCAGTACTTTCGAAACTCGTAAAATATTCACTTTATTTAGCAACTCTGGTCCTAAATCTTTATATTTTTATTGGAGCATAATATCCTCCATAAGTATGTGTATTTAGCCATAAGTTCAGAGTTCTTTAGCTTTGTAGCAGACTGCTTTTGCAATTTGCTCTGCACGTGTTTGCAAAAAATCCGTGTTTACGGGCTCGAACCAACAACCTTTGAGTTGCGGCCGCCATGAACTTCGCCGCGCGCAGCGCCAACGAGGTCCAGGCGGCGGCGCGCGGGTTCAGCGGCGGCCGAGGGCCGTGGGCCGGGCGGCGCCAAGGCCTCGCAGGTTGCGGTGCGCCTGCGCCCGCAAGGCAGGCGCGGGGCCCGAGCGGGCGGCAGCTCGCGCAAGCAGTGGACGGTAGGAGTTGGGAGAGCGGGAGAGGGGAGTTGGGGAGCGGTGAGATGAGATGCGGGGGCGGTGGGCGACGGGGAGATGGCGAGTTGGGGTGCGACGCGAGGTGGTGGGTTGGGGACGATGGAGAGGGGAAGTGGGGGGTCGGTCGAAGGGGAGTTGGGGTGACAGTGGGAGAGGGGAAGCTGATGGGGGCGATCGGAGAGGAGATTTGGGGGTCGGTGGGGGAAATGCGAGGGGAGATTTGGGGGAGGGTGGCCGAAGTGGGAGAGTTGGGATGGGGCGGTGGGAGAGGGAGTGTTGGGATGGGGCGGTGGGAGAGAGGAGGGGAGAGTTGGGATGGGGCGGTGGGAGAGAGGAGGGGAGAGTTGGGATGGGGCGGTGGGAGAGAGGAGGTGGGAGTTGGGATGGGGCGGTGGGAGATGGGAGGTGGGAGTTGGGATGGGGCGGTGGGAGAGGGGAGGTGGGAGTTGGGATGGGGCGGTGGGAGAGGGGAGGTGGGAGTTGGGATGGGGCGGTGGGAGAGGAGGTGGAGTTGGGATGGGGGTGGGAGTTGGGCGGACGGGCGGGAGTTGGGCGGACGGGCGGGCGCCCCGGACGAAGACAGACGGCGCCCGTGGCATCCAGGTCAGCCGCGCGCCACGTGCTCCCACAATCGCTCCGCGGCGCCGCGCGGTGGGGGCATTGGGTGGGCCGGGGGGGGGGGACACTGGCCGGCTGCCGCCCGCTTAACTCCCGTTCTCGGAACTGCACCTGACAACTGGTGCGAACCGGATTGCAGTCGGCTCTTCTGGCAGGGACACGCACCGCCGCGGCTTTTCACCGAGTGGGTGGAAGGAGACCTTCCTCGGATGGCAGTCCACTCTGAGTGCGAAATATCCCTTCCGCGACATGACAGCTTCCTGGCTCCTCCTACACTTCCTGTAACTTTTCTTAACCTTCGTTTCAGTTCGTATTCGCTATCTTCCCCATGTCAATGTAGGTCATAATCGAATATACATTAAGAGACGTGTTTGTTCATGAAAACTAAGAATCACAATAAAAAATTTTCTCTTTCTTTTTCATTTTTATATTACATCCTCTAAATCCGTATTTATGAAAAGAAAAAGTTCCATTTCAGTCTTCTCTTGTTCAGTGTCCTTGGTATTTACATCCTAATCGATAGCATCCTGTAATTTTGCTTATTATACATGACTGCGCATTGTGCTTGTAATTAATCTCGAATTCAATGAGTTATGGTGCATGCTCGAGGCCTTTCAGATACGCACATGCTTCTAGACGGGATAAATTTTCGTACGATGAGAAGATTCATTTGGAAATTGTGAAGCAGAAAATTATATAATTCAATGTGTTTAATAATTGTTGTGAAGACAGTGGACCATTCTGCCAAAAACTAGTCGGTTTCAATTAATTTCAAATCACCCATTTTATTTCATATTCTCATTGTAGACTAGAACATTTCGTTAGTAATGGAATCTTTTAGCAAGTATGTCATGTCAGGAATTTCTCTCTCTTCCTTGTGGTAGAGTAGGGTTACAAGGGAGCAGTTATTTGTTAAAAGAACACTTCACCGTTAACTGACAGGAAGCTCTCTCCTCATTTGAGACTTCCTTTCTGTAGTTTTTTTTGTATAATCTACCTACCTAATGCAACTAAATAGCACAACGCTTATAATATCTCCCCGTCCAAAAACGTCTACTGTAGTAATGTAGTAGTTTCATCTTTGACCACCAGAAATGAGCAAAGACGATTGTTTCACTTCGTTACATAAGCGTTGTATCCTTAATCTACTTATTTCCAACTGAAAGTTTCAGTAAAAAACCTGACGCTTGTATTTTTATTCGGGAATATGTACGTCAGCCCTCTTTCGGACGTTATCGAAGGCGAAAGTCTTTGCAATGGTTCATACAACATCGTTGTTTACAACTACCAGCGAAATGTTCATGCGCGCATACGTTGGTTTTCAGGAGGAATCGTAGCGGTGTCATAAAGCGTTTTACGACATCGTAGAGTTTGCTTCCTTTTTTTCTTTCAAGCTCAAAAAGCTCATGTGCCTGTGGCCACAAGCCTGTCCAGCTTGCGGAGTGGCTTCTCCGTAGGCTCTGAATTTCAAAGGAAATTCCTTGCGAACTGAATGCGGAAAGTGAGATTATTAACAGCACATATTGACATGAAAATGCGCGAAATATAAATTCGAATCAGTGATATTTTATCTTTTGTTTTTCTCCTGTTTGAATAAAGAGAACTGTGCATTTCCCTGTTTGAAAATTAAATTGTGCAATAAAGAGAATATGTTTGAAACATATTCAATATATGTTTGAAACATATTCTCTTCATTGCACAATTGAAACTTTTTTTGGAACACATTTAAAAACAATGCAGATTTTTTAAAATTTAAAAATAAAATTCTTCAAGATCTGTAGTACAAGCAGATTGAATCACAAGAATGTCTCTGCAAAGCAGAATGGAGAAATGTCAGTGAAGATGAACCAGATGTTCACCATTCGTTTCTTTCTACGTTCTAAGATAACATTTTTTAAGTAAGGATAATGTGCATTCGAAGAGAAATTATTTGACTTGCAACCAGCGTGAAAGGTTTTATGATTTAAATACAATTTCTTTAATAATTAAATAAATACAAATAAAACAAACGTGAAACAATCCCATTTGAATGCTCTCCTTTTACAAGATTTTCCCGCTTATCCGGCCCTATGTAGACTACGATCTTTCCCTTTGAAAGTCCACAGCCGCCACTCGCGTCCGTCGCTGAGCGAGGAGGACGGATGTGCATGGAATGTTTCGTAAGAGTCTGGGGGCGTTTGAAACCTGTCCACCAGAAGGTCTTTCCGCGAGACAAGGCATAAACTGTCCACAGCCTTTCGCATCTCAAGTAATTAACTTCCACTTTGAAGCAAGCCGGATGTTCACATACAAGAAAGGAACACAGGATAAGATCCTTTACCAGACGTTTAAAACAACGTGTTATTTTGGCAAAGAAAATACTTTAGCATGGTACCTTATTTAATATTACATAATTTTTCTACACAGTGTTGTTCTTTATACGTGTTTTAAATAGAAACATTTCTGAGGCTTATATTAATCATTTGCGTGTAATCTATAACATGTGATCTGGAATATTCAATGTAGTGCATCGCGTGTCTGGCCGGTATTAAGCATTTGGAGCGAATATAATTTTACTTGAAGAATAGGCATAGTTGGGTTTTTCTGTTAGAAGTGCGTGTTACATATGTAATAAATCTCAAATATATTTATATTATCTGTCCTAGTGCTGCCTAGAAAAATACCCAAATGACTGCGACTCAATGTCATTTAATTTTATTTGATTTATTTAGAACAGTAAAACTGTATTTGATGTATGGGGGAGAAGAAGCATTGATGGCGTGAAAACAAAGTTCATAATACGATCGTACTCGTAACGTGTGAACTCGTCTATTGTTTAGAATAGTTTTATTTTTTGAAAATGTGTCCCAACCTCCAGTAATTTGCAATTCAATATCAACATTGAATAATAGATTTTTTCAGAGTCGGTCGCAATAATGTAAATAAACCTGACGCTGCATAAAGATCAAACAAAACTTATCTCGACATGTCGACGGCAATAAGATACGTCACATTTTTACTCACTACGTCACCTCGACAATACGAACTACAAATACTAGAACACGTGTGAAATGCATCTAAAAGTGTGGCCCCGAATATACGTATGTATTCATTAATGCCGACAAACAATAGGCATCGAGCATCTGTTTTGAGTATCAGTGACGTGAGACTTTCATTTAAGCGTGTAGTCTGTGTTACGCAATACCTCACATTTCCTACCACATACTCAAATACAGAGCATATGTAAGACTTCTCCCGACGTAATACTTCTCTAAATGGTATTGCCTCGTCATTGAAAAGAAGAACAAGGAATGTACCAAACAACATTAATTTTCGATTATCTGAAGGCTTATTTGAGGAATAGAAGGCCGATTAATGTTTAGGTGGCCCTCTGTTGGGTTCTCGGCTTCGTCGTGGCAGTGGCCCTATACTCTGGGCAAAGAGAAGGGACTTGTCTCGGCGCATAGATTTTACTCCGGTACTAGCCTGGATAGCTAGGACCTCAGAGCTGGCAGGTCGGCCCCAGCCCAGGCATTGTATGGGGAGGTTTCCGTGAAGGCAAACTGCGTTTCGGCGGGATCCGGATACCAGCCTGTCGGCGTACTTGTGCGTGGATGGGGGTGATGATAAAAGCCACCCCGGGGTTGACGCACCCTGGTAGAATAAGAACGTGTGTGGAGTGGTGGACCACACAGGGTCCATACTGCCCTTGACATTTCCTTCCTCTTCCTTGCCCTGTTCTCGTCTCATACACATTTACTGACATGCACTACACAACCACACATGACGGGAAACTAGACGGGAGTGTAGAGCTTGCTCCGGCTGGGACGGTGCCCTGCTAGTGGGGAATACCTAGATGGGGAAAACACGAAAAATGTAGGTGCCGGACCTCACCATCCAGCGGAAGGTCACCGCCACTGCCTGTGAAAAAATGTACTACACTTACGGAACTAATGACCAGAGCATTTTATGTGTCGGGAAACACGAAATAATCGATTTTTCTTATCTATGAATCTGCTTCTGCTCAGTCGTGAAACTCGTACCCCTATACTTCCATCCCAAGCGGACAGATTCCCTGTTTGAGACGTCAAATGAAGCGGTGATAGGTTTTCATCACTTAATGAAGACAATTCGCTCTTAACTTTCGCTATTTCTAGTTGCGACGAACTTATGATTTGTTAGCATATTGCCGCACGAGTTGTTTTCATTAATTGATTTATCTTTTATTGTATATGGTAGCCCTTACTGTCTTCGCTGTAAAAGACATCAGTATGCACATCATTCCTGTGAACATGAAAGTCAATTTTGAATTCCTTGAGCACGTGAGCTGACCAATTATTAAATTTACAAGACACGTGTCATGAAACTCAAATTGACTGAAGACGATAGTCTATTTTGTGGTTAATAAACTGACGAATCATCAAAGTCGTAAACTGACTTAACATAATAGGACATTTTGTGGTTCGTAATCCACGGAACATTGCAATATATGTATCTTGAACTGAAATATCATCGAAGTAACGATACCATCAAACATTCATCACGCACGCAATCATCACACGCGGATGGCAACACAATGAATCATTTGGTGATTTTAACCTGTTGTAGTACCTCGATAACCGATCGTTTAGTATTTATCATACGAGGATATAACTGTTATTTTACCTATTCATGAACTGCAAGTGTTTCACGAGGGAAATAGTGTCTGGGGGTGCAATTATCCAGAGTGGTATTGGCAGCGCTCTTGTTTATTTGTCGATGTATTTGCGCACAAGGGAACATTGAATCCCGCTGGAATGCTGCGGACATTTTGAAAGTTACACTTATTAAAACTTGGCCCGACCTTGGAGAACAATACTAAACCATACGCTCCGATACTCGAAAGTTAACTAGCGTATGTGTGTACACTATATTTCTTGAAGTCATGACAAGAACATGTTAACTCGCACTTTTTATGCTCGTGGCGGCTAAATGTCGATAACAGGTTTTCTACGCAAGTTTCACTTTGTTATGACCAAAATAGAATATTTAGGTTTCGTAAGTTAAGGACGTGGTTGGCTATTAAAATTTGTGTTGCCTGCTAACTTAGTTTTGTTAATTTCTATGCTAACATGGTCTTGTCATGACCTCTTCACTTGTTGTGATTCCTGATCAGTTCAAAATGGGTGTTCCAAATAAGATGTTAGGGAATATCTTGACTGTTTGCGCAAGGGCGCCGAATGTAATTACTACCCTTAAGGCGACCGCAACACTCCATTCTGTGCGTCGGTCGCTCCTGTGTAACGGAGCTCTCCCATGGGAGGGGGGCGGGCGGGGCGAGCAAGTGGGCGCAGGGGGAGACTCCACAGCAGCCTTCCACGTGCAAGGCGACCCACAGTGGTCTCAGATGGGCTACAACGACTGCGTTGCGCCCAACTTTGTGTACGTGTGCACAAGGAGGTTGTATCATTTTGTTAGGATTTTTTTTCAAATTTTAACTACAAATGAAGTGGTAATGTTTTAAATTAAATAATAGTTACTTACGATACGGGTAGTAAGTGACATTTTAGGAAAGGTTGCAGCATGAGGCCGACCTATACATCTTGCTTCTTAGTTAGCACAGCCTTTTTAATACTTTTTCTAATCCTGATTGAAATATCTAGAACGGATTCCATCTAGAACATTCTTTTGGCCCGAACGCGACCACTGCGCGGCGCGGCCTGGCCCGGCCCGGCGCAGCGCGGCGTGGCGCGCTCGCTGCGGCGGGCAGCGGAATCGACCGATGTCGTCGACCTCCTCGTGGCGGCGGCGGCGGCGGCGGCCCGGCCCGGGGCTCGAAGTGGGGCTTCGCTCCTCTCCCACTCGTACCTTTCCTCGCATTCACCTCGTGGCGGTTGCACGCTTGCCGCCGCCACCGCTCCTACACGACTAAGACCTCTACCACTTCAACGTGCTGCCGCTGCGGCAACTTCCCTATTCACGTTTCCACCCCGGAGAAGCATCTTTCGGGTGGGACAAGGTGCACTTGCTGTCTGCAGAATACGTCTGTATTGACAGAGAGTGCAGTATAGACTTTGTCATTCCACTGACAGATACGGGATTTCATTTTTTGATTACTCGTACATTTGAATATGTCATTTAATATCGTGTCTGTCACCAGCCATGTTGCTGCATACTTTTCATTTACAATATTCATTAGTATATTATGGTAATTCTAGTAAAATAAATTTGAAAATACGGAGTGCCAGTAGCTACAAAAATTATCATGGCCTGTGGAATTGGAACTTGCCATAGTGCAATAGTAAACATTGATTTCTGATGACAGTACACATACCCAAATTGTGCAAATATGTATTTTTCATTGGCATGTTCTTATTTCAAAACGATAATCTCACCTTATAATTCTTATCTACAATATTCAATTCTATTGTTGTCCATGAATTAGAATGACTAGCCAACCTACCTCACTAAGTAACTTTAAGAAGACAGTTATCAGTTCATTTCTCCCTCTCTGAAAATTTTTGCTGAGCCTAACATTACATGGTATTTCCACTTCTTTCAGTTCCTCTGCAGTTACTTCATGCTTTCCTTATCCCGTTATCACAACCTGCGTGTTATCAAGGCGCATTGGAATTGGGCTGCATTTCACAGGTCTCATTCATCTTCCTGTATGTCTTAATATCACATAATATTAACGTTGTCCTCCGACTATGGCATCAATTTCGCCAAATAAAAAAGTTTTTTGATTCAGTTTTCCTGACGTATTTTCTTTGTGTCATTAGTCGCTCGACTTTTTTTTTACCTCTTGCTCACTCATTCATTTCCTCGTAAGTTCAAATTGTTCGTGTCCTCTCTCTCTCTCTCTCTCTCTCTCTCTCTCTCTTTCACCCACAGCGGTCTCTACGCCCACGAGCGGTTCGGCGGGAATCCGCCCATTCCTCCCAGCCCTTCGCGCCCCAGCGGGGACCAGAGGCGGAGCCTGGGGATACGTGCACGTGACGCCCTCGCGGGATAACCGGAGATATATTTTCTGTCAGGCCAGCGCGAGGTGTATCGACGTTTCAGTCTAAGAACTTTAAAGAAGTCCAGATCTCACCCACTTTCAACGTTCTTTTTATTTTCTTATTTCTTCGTTTTTTGTTTGTTTTTTCGTGAATTTAGTACGAAACTTCAATTTTGGCGAAAGGCGTTGGGCAGTGGTAGAAAACTTTCGTTTTCTTAAGGAAGTTTTCAAAACCGCAGAGAATCTGTGTAGCAGAGAAATGATTATCTCTGGAATTAATTTTTTTTCTCTTCTGTGGCTATGTTTCAAAACAAGATTTCAGGTAATTGGGTGAATGAGGTTTGTCTAGGAATTATTTTCATGGCCTGTCGAAGTTTAAGACGGAGCTGATGAGTGATCGTTAACGTCAGAACGTCGTTCTTATTTCCGGACTGGCTTTGACATGCTCTCTCGGTGAGGATAATTTGCTGCAGGATGTAGACCTAGTCTCATAATATGAATAGCATGCACTGTCAGAAATGTCATTAAATCTAATGTAGATTGATGTATTAATGTACCTGTACATTAAAGAGAGCTTAATAATTTGCACATTAAGTTTAATACATAAATTAAATTTAGTGTAGATATAATGTGGAGGTTCTCCTCTTCCCCTGTCTCTCATCATTCATATCACATTCATATTCACCAGTCCATCAAGATCATTCCTTCCAGATACGTTCATAAAGGTTTCACTATTGCTTCCTAACGTACTGGTGAACATTAAATTTAATGTGCTTCATGATTATTACTTGAAAAAGTAATTAAAATTACTTAAAGTTCATTAAAGTAATGCATACACTTCTGACAGTGTGGTTAGTGGAAGCAAGTTTATGGGTGAAGTGAAGCTTAATAAAGTGTTAATCTCGTTTCAATTAAACGAATCCTTCGTTTGCTTCTCATTAAAGCGCACTTTTTTGCATACTTCAAGCGAAGGCCATTCAGTCACGTTCGGGTAGAAAGTTGCATGTAAGTTAAAAATAAATTCAGTATTTTTTGTATATTAAAAGAAAGAACAATTTTCTCGTCACTTTACCAAATGAAAGAGCATCACTCGGCTTTGCAAACTAGACTTGCAACTCCGAGTTTGAGGCACGATTTTGAGGCGGCCATTTTGATGCTTACTTACGTTAGCCGCGTAGGAATGTCGCGTTTTCTCACGTTCAAATGATATATAGTGCTATTAGGCACGTGTTTTTTCACCCACGTTGAAATGAGGATTGTAAAATTTCTCATTACACAGAAATGTCACGGGCATCCTTACATCATTCCGTTCCTCATCCATGCGTCAACAACTAGGACAATGGAGTAGCTCAAGTTTCCTAGAATTATTTGTCGGTGTGGAATTAAGATAAGTGCTTTCTGCTCTGAGTCATGTAACATAGAATAAACATAACTCATACCATATACCTCATACGGTTTGTAAAGTACTTGAGAAAAGGTGACAGTGTCAATACCGTTTGGTTTCATACGGAAGCATAGCCTTACAAAAAACCTAGTAGTACTTGTAATAATATCATAAATAAGTTCCTATTGTAATTTTGGGGGGAATGTTTTACGAAACGTGTCAGTTGTGGTATGGGTTGAATAATAATGTTATGTTCACAACTTTGGCAACATATTAAGTGTTTGACACTTTCGAATCATTGAGTTTTCAGGGCTTTATGATACTGGCATTTGCTTTAATTTTTTTAGTGTGACCAAAACTACTCGTGCCACACAATTCATTGCGTTTCTTTACAAGGCCGTGACGCGTGTCCAGAGAAGTGTGCCGGACCACCAATGTCGCACCGGTCGTGTTCCGTGCGCGCGGTAGGTCGAGGTGAAGGGCAGGGGAAGCGGCGGACAAGTGCGCCGATGTACGTGCTGACCGTAACTAACGAGCGACCGCTCGTCCTCGCCTGAAAAACGGGGAGTCAGCAGCCACATGCGCGGAGGTCGCGGTATTGCTGCGGCAACGCTGCGCCGCCGCCGCCGCCGCCGCACAGCTGTTTGCTCCCGCGCTTTACTGCTAACGCGGCTACCTTCCCACTCCCCGCCCGTGCCCCCAGGGCGCGAGCCGGAATTTTCTTTCCAGGGCAGCTCCATGTGGTGAACATTTCGCTCCTGGGCTGCAATAGCGGCGTAATTCAAAAAAATACAAATTTTGAGTTAATGCACTCTCCAGAATTGCAGATTTGTCTACCTGTCAGCAGCGACAGCAACATGTCTTACAGTACTGTATCCCAACAACAAAGGGTAAAAATGTGAATGCAAGAATGATGCATTTCAATACACGGTGAAACATTGAAACGCATTATCTTAACACCTGATTCTTTGAGTTGCGCCACTATTCCACGAACGATTTAAAGGCGGCTCAACACGTTCGGCGTGCGCCGCGCAGTGAGTTGTTAATTCGCTCGGCGAATGTTCCTTAGTGTCCAAAAGAATGACACGCGGTGAGTAGGGCGAGCACCGAATATTCGTCACTTGGGAAATAGCTAGCAACTGCGCAGCGAAAACAGTGGTGGCCCCCACATGCAGTTTCTGCATTCCAGTAGTCTCTATCGTCGCGACTCCTTCTTGAGAGTAGTTCTGAACCGCAGTTCGCTTCTCTGTATTACGAGGCAGTTAATGGTCCGCCCGCGGCCATTATGTTCCTAATTTTGTGTTTAACCCTCCGGCGGGCGCGTCCCATCATTTCCCACCAGCAAGCGCGTGCGGCACTCCGTACCGCGTTCATCATCTTCGATTTTCGCGACAATAGTTATTGAACGACAATTGTTATTGAATGTGAAGGAAATATTCTTTATTTATGTTTTTATACATTTTATTATTAATAATTAATAAAATACCTAACGAAATAACAATATTATTAAGAATCTGATCCATCACTCGTTCCCTCCGTGTCTTGGTGTTACATGTCGGGGAATGAATACGGTGCAAACGTGCCTTTTAACTTTTATTGGGAAACAACGCATTTAAATTTGAATTAGTAGTTAGTAATCCAAAATCTGTGCCATAAAACTCAATAAGAAAACAGCAGTAAGAATTCTAATGGATAAAGTACGCAAATATTATACTTATATGATAAAGCGTGTGCGGTACGGAGTGCCACAACCGTTGAAGAGTGCGAATTACTAATGAATACCGGTCGATCGGCAATGTCTGAAATCGTGATTTGAGTGTCATCGGGTTGAAAATATAATGAATGAAGAATAACTATGAGCTCAATAGTGCGAGATCAATTATTTACATGAAATCAACAAAAATGTAAGAATGCGGCACCGAGTGCCGCCACGCACCCGCCGGAGGGTTAAAATGTGTAATGATTAATACGTGGTCAAAATAACCAGTTGCAACGTTGTTGCGGTAGACTTCTAGCCCATTGGAGCCCTCTGATGAATGAATTCTATAGAAAGAGAACCACAACCACCTTTTAAAAGTGTGTATTACCTTAAGCTTACCATTTTAATTCAATAGTCCTTACATTTCATAGATGATCCCTTTCCATTTCTTCATGTTCAGATTTCCTGTTTAGTGATCCCAAACGAATTTCCTAGTCTCTCGGTTACTCATCCATTGATGCCCAAGACTTCTCTACTTTTAACATTGCTCTTTAGTATAAAATCTGCCGGTCATGGCCTCTCGGACATAACTTGCAGGCCCGTCTCACTGCGTCTCTTCTTCCTTTCCGTTCCTTGTGACTCCTCTTCTCTCCCTCTGCCTGTCTGTCTCTCTGTCGTGTCTCTTTTCTCTGTCTGTCTGTCTCTCTCTCTTGCTATTACTTGTAACCGCCGTGGGATAGTTGATGCCCATGACGCAAAGTACACGACTGGGCTTGAAATTCTCTTGGATATAAACGAAGACTTCGCAGAATTCAAAGAAGAGCTGCGACTGTCCCTCGTGACCGTGCGTTTCGAGGAAATTCCTCCGTATGTCGCAAACCCAACCTTGACTTTTTCGTGTTTCGGCTGCCGCTCTGACCCAGGCCCCCACAGTTGTGCTTCAAAGGAGTCACGGTCAGGTCCGCGTCGTTTCGACTTCACGGCTTGTGATGCGGAAAGATGTTGCTGCAGTGCAGAATCGTTGTTGTGACAACCTCTTTTCGGACATAAAACTGCAGAGAGAAATAATTATTAGATCTGCCTCTACTATACTGTTACCCTTAACATTTGTTTCACTGCCGGTAAATATTTGATTATTATCGCAGTAATATTTGAATTCGGTTTTCTTATTCATTTTATTGGGTTTGGTTGATGGCGTTTCTGAAATTTCTTTTGGCATGTACAAATGGTATACAGAATCATTTTTTTCTTTTACTTTTCCTCCCTCTTTTCTTTACTCGACTGTTAAATGTAATTCACCTCCTTTGGGGAATAACTACCAAGTAAAACATAGCTTAATATACGATTTCTGAGTACTTTCAAGCTAGTTCTTCTTTTAATGTGAACTAGATACTTTTAATCGATTAAATAATCCATCCTCAGTGTGATACTTCAAAAGATCATTTTTGCGCAACTTGATGTAACTCTCGTTACGTAACATCGCAATCAAACCTCGGTGAAGTGATGTTTCCCCCACGACCTGTCCCGAGCGGAATAGTGTACTGCCTGTACTCAAACTGCGACCCGAACAGGGCTGCCGGGAAACGGAAGCAGCCTAAAAAGAAGGCCGGGAGCTGATGAAGCAATCGTGTCGGCCATGGACTGGTTGCCCCCACCTACTCTTCCCCCTCCCCCTGCCCAGCTGTTTTTTCCTTCCCCACTCTTTCGCCTCGTGGCGGTGGCGCGCAGTCCGCTGCGCGGTTTCCCGCGTTCCGGGTTCAACTTCCGGCGTCGCGCGTCGCATCCGGTGCCCGTTGCTCCTCCGCCATTCCCCATCCCCTCCTCGCCCCTTCCTCCGTATTCCCCTTCTCTGCGGTCGGGAAACGCGCCTCTGGAAACGCGCGAAACCCCGTAGCGGCGCCGCGTCGCGCCGCGCCGCGCCGCGCCGCGCCGCGCCCTGTATTCTTCCTGTCGTAATTCACGCTCTGGTCACCGCGAACTACGAAACGTAGTTCCGAAACTTCCTTTGGGAGTGTTCGCAAACGCTAGAAAGCTCAGTGGATGAACCGTTCATATTGCCTCCTTTTGAGAGATCGGTATGAAGTATTTACTAGGTTTGATCGCGGTGTTTTGAGTTCCTGATTAATTAATTAAGTTTCCTAGAATGTAAAATTTCGTTGTACTGTCAATTTCGAGTTTCGAAATTGTACTGTCTTTATCGTATTTCCCCACATAGTAAAATTTGAAATATTTTAAAAAGTACCTACGTAGTCGTTTTTTGACTTCGAAACATGCAGGAAACTATTGAGAACTAAATCGAAAGCTGCTAATCAATAAACATTATTATCGTTAAACATTACACAAAAACAATGCCACAAATTATTTGATTTGGAATGCCAGCGACAAATCACCGCAAAACCAATATACTTCCTTCTAGTAATTCTTCATTTCAGAGTATGAAAATGCAATGAATTATGTTGCTGTTAGTATTTAGAATCCTACTTTCTCTCATGGAATGAGCAGATCGTGATTTTTGTGCTCACTCTTAAGAATATTTGGCGGGGAAGGAGAACTTCCGAAAAAACTCGTTTACAGAAATTGTACATGTCACGTGTTCAAGAGACTTTACCACAAAGATGTGATTTTGACAGAGGACGTTCAAAATTGGAAAACAGTACAGTACTCAATGTTTGAACGTATTCTACTATTCCAAGTAGCAGTGGTAATATTTCCGTAAACTTTAACCTATTTGTACACCCTTAATTAATTTAGTCTTGTTTAATTGTGTGATCTTAAATGTCAAACGACAAAGCAGAATAATCTAATGAATCTAAACTCTTCGAATAACCAGACTGTTTCATTTGTGAGGTAATATAATTATCCACATGCAGAGAAAAGTTTACTTATATCTTATGAGAATACGGAATGGTAAGAACATGTTCTACAGTTTTGCAGCAGTAAAGATGGGTGAGGCATGCAGAATAACTCTTTTTCTTTTTCTCTTTCATTATCTGTGTCCTTCACCAAATTTTCGAGTTCTGTAGTCAAGTGGATGTCTTGTGCAAGCCCTTCCTCCGTATTTGAAATTTGATAATGTATGTGGAAGATTAGAAAGGTTGAAACCCTTGCCGTATCTTCGTCGACCTTAAAAATGTCTCCCACAAAATCACTTGACCTTCAGGAACTGAAGCACAATTATCCTTTAAATTTCAAATACAGTAAACATGGGTTTTTGTATTGTTAATTTGTACATTTAGATCTCGTGGCTAGAAAAATGAAGGAGATAAATTCAATTTGAAGCGCTTCAATTGATTCAATGAAGCAGTGGTTTCGAAACTTGGAGGGCATCTTCTAACAAATCCAATAGTGATTCATCTAGCATAACAGTGACGACCGATGATGAAATCGTTCGGAAATTTCCAAGGCCCAGGACGGAAATATTGGGCCTTGAAACTTTTAAATCAATAGATTTAAATGTATGGATGTCAGGTGCAGGGACGTCTCATTGAGAGCTAAAACATTCTGTGAATGTAAGGGAAAAGAACATCTGGGAAAATATTTCGTACGAGTTTTAATGATTTTAGAGAAGTGTATAAAAATAAAGGAAAAATACAATGTTGGTGATGCTAACAGTTGATGATAATGATACATTTTCAATATTTCTGGAATTTTGAGTTTAGTTTTACCGTTTTTTTTCTTCTATAGATATCTCAATCATCCCAAGACTTGAACACTGTTGGCCCTGACACATTTTGACTCCCAGAAAATGGGGCCAACTCTTCAAGCGGATTTTGTGGCGAACGATATAGTGTTAGGGTGCGTTTTCTTACACAAAACCCACAAAAAACGCACGCAACCATGTACAACTTGGTCGCACAGAAGAGAACTCAAACACTGGAAAGAATTCGAAATACAACTTTTAGACAGAAAAGATATGACGAGATTGATTCCTAATCTAATAAAGTAGCTACAAAATGTTCTCTAACATTAGATTTTAGTTTTCTAAATCAATAAACAATGCTGAAATATGTTAATTGTTAAATAGTATATTTTCTTGTTGAAAATCATAACAAGGATATTTAAGCAAGAGATTTTAGAATGTGTGTGATATTTGTTGAAAGTAAGATATTTTTTCATTTCAGAGAGCTCTTAGTATGTCGAAAGGGAAAGGAAGAAACTATAACCGCTTATCATTTTTCTGCTTGTTATTACAAAAATGTTTTATTATATTAATTAAAACATTAATTACTGGATAGTGGTTAGTCTTTTGTTAGATCGTATGTGACCTGTGAGGTGCGCCCTTGGCCTGAGCTAAAGTTAAAGTTGGTGTCAGAAATGATGCGTGACATGTGTTGCAATTATACATGATTTGCTTCGCAACTTGGCAATTGATGTGTTCGTTTTAAATTTACGGCTGATGACTCATCCTCTCAGTACGTTTTCAGGTCTTGAAATGTGGTACTAATTCCGAAACAGATTTATTATGAGACTTTTGCGTGTTTCGAAGAGTTATTTTCCTAGCTAAGAAAAGTAACTATCTTTGATTCGTGTGTCATATCCTCCCGACCTAATGAACGGATTTCGCACGCGAATGTTTATAAGTTGCGAAACCATCTCTAAACACTGCGTTACGAACGTCGACAAATTTATTGAGGTTTGGGTTTACTTCTCGTTAATACCTGGACATTTTTGGATGTACGATATGTCTCAGACGGTTTTTTTATTCACATTTTCCGAAGTTTGTTTTGAAAAGGGAAAGAGGCGAGATATAAATGAAGATTGAGATAAGCGGGAACAAAAAGTACTAGTAGTTCAGAAGCGTCTCTGTGCAGAGAAGATTTAATTTTTTTATGAAATAAGGGCGAATAAAAAGGTTTCCTTAATTTTGAATCCGTTGAAACTGTTAGAGATTTGCAACTGCCAACTGTGGGTGATTTGTCGTATGCAAGCGAACGTGAATTCCGTGGGATACTTCGATCTTACGGTTAAAGAACTCTTTACGAGTACATGTAAATGCAATACCCTTCAGTCTTCCCGATTAGTAGTCACTAATAAATCTCTGAGCATTGTAGAAAACTTTGCTGAAAAAGAAACACAAACTGCTAAATCTGTCACTGATAGTGTGTGGTGCTAAGAATTGAAGCTTAATAGGTGTTGCAAGATGGTTGGTTTGCGATGGGAGCACTTACAATTTTTTTTGCTCAATAATGCTACTGCGCAATGCAAAACAAATTAAGCTAGAATCAGAAAAAATCTCGTTTTACCTCAAGGAACATTGTGTTGGATTTAAACGCCTTGCGTGACCAACTGATACTTAACTTAGCTCTCTCTGCCGTCGTTTGTACCTCTTACACTTTTTGCCCCCATTTAGTGTTGTGCTCACTCAGCATGATGCAGCGAATGCTATTCTGGGATTGTGAGAATCAACGACACTAGTGGACGAGTTAAAAAGCCTTTGGTCGGAGGATGAATCAAATGCTTGAGAGTTATTGTTGAGGCTGGTAAATAAGAATGGATGTGTTGTATGCCGACAATTTGGGGAATCGATACACGACACTAGGGAAGAGGGTCTCTAAACTATCTGACAACCTATTATTAGTTTAACAGGGAACCAATAATTATTGTTATTTATTATCATTAAATTTATTTAATTCTCCTTACAAAATGTTTTGTTTATTTACTAGTAAAATACACAATATGTAAATAAAAATAATTAAATAGGGGCTCATAGGGGCCCGAAAATGTATTTTCCTCCTCTCTCTCTCCCTCTTAATTTTGGAATTTAGGCTGCGTACACCTAATGAACCGTAACCGAAAGAAGTCTTGTGTGTATCGAGTGTAGCAAGCGAATGAAGACTTCTGTTTGTTGCCTTGGAATATTATTGGAAGTGGTCGCTCGACCGAAGCATTTCTGAAAGTCCTGCGCCTGTGCTGGCGCCCGCCGCTCGCGCCTGGCTTGGCCCCAGAGCAGAGGGCGCTGCGTAGTCGCGATTTTCTGCGCCATCAGAGCGCACGCGACGCAACCCTCTCGGGGCAGGGATGCGGCGCTTTCAAAACTTCGTTCTTTTAATAGAAACATCAATGGTTTAGATATCGATTTATTAAAACCAGGTTTTTTTTTACAACCATGTTTTGTTCGCGATGTTTTTACGCTTTTGAGGGATTGTTTCTGAATAATGAAGTTAGATACTCACATGTAGCTAAAAGTTAAAACACGAAATAATTGATGCCAATTCATGTGATTGAACGAAGTGAAAGCTACACTATTTTGATCGAGGAAACTATTTCTCGTCTGTGAGATATGACCCCGATGCCCTTGCATTTCAAGCGCCTTTCCTCCTATTTCACACGCGGAGGCGGTCAGCGCATGCGTAGTAGGTCTTTCTTCCCGTATCTTATCCCTAGGGCGAATTCAGGAAGAACTGAACCCCTTGAGACGACCCTGAGCTCTCAGACTTCAGGCGAAATTGTGTTATTTCTTGTCGTAATTTTCGTTTTTAATCAGTGAAACATAATTGTAAATTAATAAAAAAGGCAACTGTCAAATTAAATTTTGCCTCGTGCCAAAGTTTATCTCAAAAGCATGTATGTTTTTTGGAAACGTATTATATTGATATCCATGTTTTAATTTTGAACATCGATGTTTTAAAACATTAATCTTTTGGAATCGATATCGATTCCCGAACTCGAGAATGGCGCAGACTTGGCGTTGGATCACATTGGGGTCTGCACTGAGATGGCGGAGATATGGTAGGGATCACTACGAAGGCTTCTTACGTGTCAAGTTGGCCGTGATATTTTGAGATAGAATCGAGGCCTGTTCCATAATTCTAAATAGGAACCAGTGATGTATTAAGTGTCCCTCTTCTTATTTACGTTATATTGAAGGCTAAGAGAAGCAAAAATGGGGCGGCGGAAAAGAGTATTAGGATGTTGTTACCGAATGTTAAAATCTGAGAATGAGAGAATTTTCGAAATATTAATTCTCCAAAACCTACGGAACTTTTTTTACCTGCCAAAGGATAACTATTACAGTAATTGAGCTTAATGGTCTCCTACTTGTTATTGGGTGGACGTATTAGTGTTTCTGGAATTAAATTTTTCAGTTTGTTGAATTAAAGTAGTTCGTTTACAGTGTCTCTTCGTGATTATACTTGCTTTGAAATTTGTGAGGATTTTGGAGATATACAACCATTTATGTGTTTGCTGCTGATAATTACCTCGCTCAACTTCACGCGTTCTAACATGAAAAATAGAAACACATTTGTGATATTTATTACCGATTGATAACTATGGTAATATTTAATTTTATGTCGTCCCTCCTCGACCAAGGCTAGACTGATAAGTACAGTATACCAGCTATGCATATAATTTGAATTAAGAAACGTTTTTTGTGTGTTCTTGAATTTTATTTGCAGTGCCTTTTTATTTGCAGTATGTGTAAATAATACACTCAAATGTGAACCACTTGCATAGTAATATTACCAGTGCATGTATTGTTCTGACTTTTATTAGGAGAAAGTGTGAACAGTTCAGAATAAATATGGCACAGTATGCCACTTTCAGCATGTTAACAAAATTGCACTAAGCTCGTGAGTGAAAATAGCCGTCTTCACCTCTTAGCGTGCGTAAGTTAACTATTAAACATCCTCTTTCTCTTAGAAGTCTTACCTTTCGGTACCACTCACATTTGCAGCATTTCATGACTGCGAAATTAAAGACGTTTTAAAATTGAAATTGAATAACCAATGAGATACTTATTTGATCTACTTTGTCGTAATTTATTATTCCGAAACCTGTGGATGTACCTTGAGTAGTCTCGTCACAAGGGATGGCTTTCCCTGACGCTCCCCCATCGCATTCGGATGGCACACCCCATGCGCTTCCCATCCTCTGGCCCACCTCACGATAAACCTGTCCAGACGTTGTCACGTCTTCATCGATATGACACGTCTCGTGCGATTCTCACCTTGCCGTGACGTTACTCGAACCATCTCTACGTGAGTCTAACTTGTTCATCCTATCTTCGTACTCCCCGCCTCATCCTGATTCATCTTAACATTATCCTTCCTAAACAATCACAATCCATCCCAATTTTACTCTTCCCAAACCGTTACCATCCATCCGAATTTCATCCTTCTCAAACCATCCTCATCCATTCCATTTTAATTCTTCCAACCCTACCAAATCACATTCCGATTCACACGAACTAAATTCATCGCACCCCATCACATCCCGATTCATTCCAACTTAATTCATCCCCCCCGCTACATCCCGATTCATCCCAACTTTGTTCTTTTCACCCCACTACGTTCCGATTCATCCCCACTTTGATCTTCCAACTCCATCGCTATGCATCCAATTTTTATCGTTCCCAATCCTTCCCTATACATCCCAATTTTATCCCTCCCTACACATCTCTGTACACCCCAACATTATGCTTCCTATCCCATCCCCATACATCCGAACTTAATCTTCCTCAACCCATTCCGGCAGGTTTCTTTCGAGTTGGACTCGTCCCCGCCACGACCTTCCCCGACCTCCTCGCCCCGGCTCGGCGCGTGCGCGCGCGCGTCCCTTGCCGCGCGGCCCGGCCCAGGCCCGGTCCCTTGGCGCTGGGCGGCCGCCCCGCCGCACCGCGTCGCGTCGCTTTGGGGCGCCACGCGCGCGGCACGTGCGCGGGCTGGACGCGTGCCCGCACGGCGCGGCGCGGCGCATTCCGCTGCCAATTGCCTCACTGTGCTCAAGCGCCGCCCGCCCGCTCGGCCCCGCAGGTCGCGCAGCAGACGTCTCTCGCCCGCCCGCTCGCTCCGACGCCGCCGACGCCAACGCCGTCGCCGTCGCCGCTGCCCGCGCTGACGCTGCCGACGCCGCCGTAGTCGCCGCCCGCCGCCCCCGCCGCCGACGCTGACCCGCGCCCGCGCCGCCGCTGCAGCCGCCGGAGCAGCAGCAGCACCTCCTCCCAAACACTGTGAGTACGCGCGCAGCCGCGCCGCCGGGGGAGCGCGCTCGCGTTGGCGCGGGACCTCCTACACACTAGCGATGCGACGGCGACAACAAAATATCGATGTTCCAAATTAAAACATCGATGTTAATACATCGACCAAAAACCATCGATAGTTTTAAACATCGATGATTTAAAGTTGCTTTAGTAAACTCTAACATTCAATTAGTACGCAACAAAATTTAATTTTACAGTGACCGTGCGCATTAATTTATATTTCAAATGAACTTGAAATTAAAATGAAATGAATTAACTGAAAACTAAGTTCAAAACTCCTCTCCATGTGCAAAATAGGAGAAGAGACGAAGGGCATGAGGATCATCCCGGGTCGGGGATAGTAGTCTGCTCGATGTAGATAGTACAAACCGCGTTCGTTTGGTTCGAACCCAAACATGCATTCGTTATTATTTCATGTTTTAACGTTTACAAAATTGTGGTTATTGTAATTTTTCATCCATGAACAAAACATCGAATACGTAAAAACATCGAGCACAAAACATCTATGTTCAAAAAACATCGGGTTCAATACATCGATGTTTAAAACATCGATATTTGTAGACATCGGCATCGATGTCGCATCTCTATTAAATACTACTTGTATCTAATATCTACTAGTGTGCTGGTGTAGGGGAGTTCCTCTTAGACGGCAACATCTTGGCAGGTCGGGAAACAAATGAATGTCATGTAAAACGATGACATTACAAGAGATGGTGATGGAAACCATGTACTAGTGAGCTAACTAAATGAAGGAATTGACGAATTGAGTTGTTGGACATAACTCGCAGTTATGTTGTCAGCTGTAGCCACGCAGTAGCTATCAAAGCGTCCCTTTTTATAAAACTCTCTCTTTATCTAGGTGGAATTGGTTGGTGGCGTCTGTCACCGACCACTCCTCGATTTAGTATCCGGGTGGCAAAATTTGCTAGGAATGCTATCAGAAAAAATCCATCTGTCAAAGGAAAGATAATATTTCTCCAATATAAAGATATGTTCAGAAAATTCTGAAACTTTAGTAGTATGAATATATGAAGATAATGAAAGAGGCAGCTGGGATATAGAGTAAAACACTATCATTTATCGGGAAATAAACAGCTTACCTAACATTAGGTACGTACTTCTGCAACATTACAATTTTTGATACGTCAGTTTTCTCGAGCGCTGACATGCGGTCCTGCTGGATGCTCGTTGGTGAATGACTACAAGGAAAGTTGTGGCACTTAATGGCAGATCTTTCCAAGTTACTGAGCGCTGACTTCCATAGACTGTGTTTCTTCTGTTCAGTTTTTACTTTTCCAGTATTCATGAGACTTCAGATATGTCAAAAAAATCCAAAGAAATGAGAATTATCAGCTTAACTCATAACTTTTCAATAAGTTTAATTTAGTCTGTACTGAAAGTACTAAAGTGTAAAGTGACCAAAATAGTGTGATATCATGAGCGCTGTTGGCAGTTCGTTGACACATGCTTCAGGGATGCACATTTTGGAATCAGTGACGTTCATTAACGCAGTTTTTCACAAAATCAGTGTCTCGTATGGAAGACCTGCGGATTAGTTGATCCTGAAAGGAGGCCCTAACTCAATATTGACATATAACACCACTGTAGAAATGTTTGACATGTTGCTCACTTAAACTTCTCAATGCCTGTGAATTAACTGTCTGCGTAGATTGGCTAAATTGGATAATAACTTGATGATCCCATAAACGCTTTAAAATGTCCTGCGAAATTGCATGTAATAATTTGATTGTATAGAGTGCGGAATAACAAATTCATTCGGGGATTCAAGCATTGCTCGTTTGTCTTCAGATTGTAAAAAACACGAAGGCCGAAATTATTAAGACATCTAGAATTCAATTTTTGAAGTCCAGAAACAATACATCTCTAAACAGCAATGTATATATTTAATTAATATGCATGTCATTTTTCCACGTCTAATATCTGCAGATTTTCATTCTTCAGTTTAGGAAAATGATTTTGAGTAAGGTAGACCTACCAGGAAGGTCATTCAGAAGATAAGAACCTCCACTTCTGATTACCAGGAACTTCAGACTTGCTGACAGGACTTTTTAGTTAGCTTGCGGCCTTGAAATACGAATATAGCGAAGGTGCCTCGAAATAAATATAAAGAAGTAGGTATGATTTCTTGAAAAAAGTTATAGTAGCAGATTATTTCTTGACTTCAGAGCAAATTGACAGAACTGAGATTTATTTATATGAAAGAGAAATAATTGTAGAAGAACACGCACGTTCAGTTAATTGAATAAGTCGCCATTGTTGAAGGCTTTGTTGGCAAGTGAGAGCTAACTAGAAATTAAAATTTTAGAATTCTTTATGATGCGTGTTTTGGTTTAACTAGTATTAATTATTTGGTTGGTTCTCTAAATGGAGTCAACTCATCCCAACGGTATTCTGTTCCGTTTACTGTCCTGATTGTTACTTATACTCGGTTTAAGATTTTTCCGCAAAGATTTGCTCGTGAAGATTCTCTTTCGATGTTTGCTGCCGTAGGATGTGAGCGTTGCCAATGGCCAACAAGGCGGCATCAAATCCTTTTCCTCTGGAATTGCTGCAGCCAAACCTGTTATCTTCCCTATCACATCAATATCTAATCGTTTATTGGAAGCTAATAAGCAAATGGTGTCGGTGAATAACGCAACTCTTGTGCCGTAGATAGCGCCTCCAGCACGTTGGTCCTTGAAATACAAACTGGAATAAGCCGAAAGAGCCCATGCAAACCAAATTTTCTATTTACCTCTGCGTAGTTGATAATGTAAGATGGATTGTAACATAAGATAATTAATTGAAGTTCAAAGTTGTTTAACCATTACTTTTGTCGCCAAATGTAGTGTGTACGGATTACCCCCGTCTCAAAATGAAACAATGAAAAAGCAAATTAATTACGCATCTGTAATTACTAGCTGCTATTATCGTTTTTTGCGATGTGTGTGGTAATAAAATTATTTTACATATTCTTGCTGTATTTCCAACTACAGTCTCAATTTTATTATACTACGTGTATTTATCATTGTCCATCGCAAGGATTCGCAGTGTAGTTTTCAGTTAATAAGAAGGCAGGCGCTGCCAGAAGGTTTCAGAATCAATGAGTTTGCCGTTGGACATGACGTACATGTCGCGCAGTAAGACACGGAACCTTTTTGTTTCAAACATAAACTCATTCTGAATGAGAACAATTAAAGAAACGATACAAGGAACTGTTGTGTATGAAATGTTGTAACTCGGTAACCAAGTTTTCCGCCAATTTTGTCAGAAGTTCGTCTTGAGGCTTGTTCGCTCCCTCTCGCTCTCTCTTCCTCAGCAGTGTATACTTGTTTATATTTTATTTTTGGACCTTGGGTGCCTGCCAATGATGACACGTTGAAGTAATAATAAAATAGGTTTTAGTGCCAGAAGTCATATGTCATGCAGTACATACAGCAGAAGGTAAGGCCAAAGTATGCAGCTTCACTGATAATGTCGTGGTTCAGTGATGAAAGCACATGAAGTGTTCTGTAATAAAATGATAGAGATTTATCGAACCCCAAAGAAACTGTTTTTGACAGGCATCCCGTTGTGCCCTTCTAATTGTTTCATTGAAAACAAAACGACTTTGAGGAGATCCTACCATGTCAACCATTAAATACATGAATAATATATTAAAATAGGAAATCGAATTACGCGACCAAGATGTAGTTGTAAAAAAGTTGTGAAACTTGCAAATATTTTATTTTTGTAAGGCGGCGGTTCGTTGTAATTTTCAGTTTACTCAATTTTCGGTTTCAATTTTCAAAAAATGGACAAGAACTTAGAATACATTACGTTCAGTATTTGATGATATCTTTTAGGTGCATTTGCATGACCATGCGGAAACTGTTCAATAGAAACAATTTTTAATGATAGCGTAACACATTAATGGAGTAGAAATGGAAAAAATACATTGCAGTGTTGTATATAAAAATATAAAAATCGAACAACTTGAAACTGAGCGAGTTCTGCGAACCGGTGACGGAAGAGCCATCAACATCGTCTGCGACTTCTTTATTAACGAGGCAGCAGAGTACCCTCGTTCATCGATCCCGCTTCCCGCAGAAACGGCTTTTGCAGTTAATTATACAGTGCAGTTCTGGCACGACTCGTCCTGTTAATTACGCGAGTTACATCGCTGCGATAAATCATTGACATCCTTCGAAATGCATAAACTGCACACTTACCACTGGAGGAACGAGTGCTACTCAAATCTTCGTGATGACATGCGTATTAATTATGATTGAACATATTTATAGTAATATAATTAGTTTTCGAAATTATCAGGTTCTAAAATCTATTTTAGGCACCGCAAGCAGGCACTTAACAGGCGTAAATAAGGTATATAATTTTGTAAATGGTATAAAATGATTGAAAATAACTTTTTCATGTCAATTTTACTTGACTTACAAATATTTTTTTATTAAAAGCATGAATATGAAATAGTAATAGGAACCCGAACCCCTTTTCATTCAGAGTGCAGACAAGATAATCCCGTATTTTTATTCAATACAGATTTAACAATCGTCTGGTATTAGGTATAGGAAAGTTTTAGAGTTCATTACTGAAGGCTTCAATTACACCCGTACTCATTTTAGGGTTTCTTCAGGGCAAATTGACTTAGGCTTGTGTGGAACGCATTTTTAACTTCTAATAGTGAGATGTGGCGATTTTAGGCACTTTAAGTAGGGATAGCTTGATCTAGTAATTGATGTAATCTATTCATAACTAATTTCTAGTGTCGACGTCAATAGGCATTTCCCTTAAAATCGTAGTCCTGTTAAAAATTGTTTCCAGGCTAAATTGTTATTCTTTTCGAAGTAAATGCTTTGGAAATTGTTGCGCCAGGAAAGTTTGCAAATATTTAAATTGCTCAGTACGAGTTATGTAAATCCAGTTTGTAAAAGTTCCAAATGAACTAACTGCAGCTCAGATTAATTGTGGTTGCAATTTTTTTCTTTTTTTAAATTTGGATTCCGACTCCGCTGTCCCCTCCAGGCCCTCATTGTCAGTCTCTCGGCTACCCGGAATCGCGTCGCCCGATATCGCTGGTGAGGGCGCCGCACACAGGGGCTCTCGGCTTACCGCGCGCAGACGGCTGTCGCGTCAACGTCTCCGGCGGCCGATAGAGTTGGCAAGGCGCCCCGCGACGTCACGCGCTGCACGCGGCCCCTCCCCGGCCACGCGGTCGAGCGCCCTCCCCGCCCCCCCCGCTCCCCGCGCCGACATCCGCGAACGCCTCGGCGGGCATTGCCAATTGCCTTGACCAAATGGACGCTAAGTGATCGATTGCAGATTTGCAGCTGCGCCCGCGACGACGTGGCGATGTGACCGCGCGCGGCCCCGCCCAACTCGTCCTCGTCGCTCCCCTCTTCACTCCTCCTCCTCCTTCCTCTCACCCGTTCTACCTTCTTCCCTTGATCGGCCTTTTCTTCCCCGCTGCACATGCCTGCCCGCCGGCTCTCCCTCCCACCCTTCTGAGCGCTCGATCCTGTCTACTGCATCGCCACTCCTTCGGCTTCCCTCTTTTACTCCACTCCGTTCCGCCCTTCCACTCGTCCCCGCTCCACATTTCCGCTCTTCCCGCTCTACATTTCTATTCCTCCCCGCTCCACATTTCCACTCCTCCCCACTCCACATTTCCACTCCTCCCCACTCCACATTTCCACTCCTCCCCACTCTACATTTTCACCCCTCCCCACTCTACATTTTCACTCCTCCCCACTCTACATTTCCACTCCTCCCCACTCTACATTTCCACTCCTCCCCACTCCACATTTCCACTCCTCCCCACTCCACATTTCCACTCCTCCCCACTCCACATTTCCACTCCTCCCCGCTTCACATTTCGTCTCCTCCCCGCTCCACATTTCCACTCCTTTCCACTCCACATTTCCACTCCTCCCGCTTTACATTTTGCTCGTTTCCACTCCTCCCCGATGCTCGTTTACCTCTCCTCCCTCCGTCTTTCTCGTCGCTCCCGCCATCGCCCTCAATTTCGTCCTCCCTCAGCATTCAACCTCACAAAGACCTTCCGCCCTGACCTCGCTTGCTCTTCGTCTCCCATTCCGTTTCTCCATTCGGTATTTCACTCAAGACATTTCAACCTGCGTCACCTCCCCCCTTAAAGTTCTTTTACCTGTGTCCTGCCGGACGCCTTTTTCACGGCGCCTCCCGCATTGCTATGCCGTCCGCCTGCTCGCCCGCTCCAGTCCCTCTCCTCCCCGCCGTGCCCTGCGTTGCCCCCTGCATAAGTGATGACGCGCGCTGCGTCATGTTCTTTCGCGACGCGCGTGTATGGCGCGATGCCCTCTCCTCCCTTTCCCTCTCTCCCCCTCCCCACTAATCTTCAACCAACCCCCACTCCGCCCTCGTGTGGAACGCCCGCGTGCTGCTGACAGTGCGCGCACGATGAGCAATGATCCGTACATCTGATTGGTTCGAGTGTCCGTGGGCGTGAATGCGAGAATCAATTTGTCCTGTACACTTTGTACTTGCGAATATGTAAGTGTATTTATGAGTCTGGTTTGTGCGTTGAGCTGGTGAAGAAATCTTGTAGATTAGCAGGTCAATTGCGTAATACATTGAATGTATGTTATCATTTAAGAGCGTCGGTTTCCAACTAATGTGACTGGAAGCTCTTCCAGACTGCCCACGTGGAGCAGTTAGCATGCAGCTGTTTACATTTTGGGGGCGAAAATTTCCCCCTGGAATTTAATCGTCAATAAAGTTTTCTTACTCCCCCATAGCGGGGTATTTATTACGCATTAATAAATAATTTCGCGCAGGGAAATCTTTCCAGTTCAATTCTTTCCTGTTTATTCCAGGTTCATGTTTAACTCTGTTTATGGTTTTCTTGTTCAATCAGGAAGTCCTATTACATTTTGAATGACGTAAACTTAGGTTCCCATCTTTTCTTTCGCATTAGAAGCATTCAGAAGTTATATTTTTGTCACGTTCAAAAAACTTTTAATTTTTATTAATATTTAAAGACTTTTTGTACATTATTTGAAGACAGTCTATCGAAAAGATTGTTGAGCTGTCCAGGTGTGTTTTATACTCGCAATCAATATACCATCGACTATTTTCACTTTGATGAGTTTTCTTTTCAAATGCGTTCGCCGCTCTCAGGTTGTGCTGTAACTACTCCTTGCGGAGACTTTAATACATGCTTGCTAGTGATGCAACTGGTTTATTAGTTATGCCTTCATTTGTGTTTAAAATGAACACTTATTTGATTCAGAAAGACGAGAGTCGTCTTAACAACAAAATAATATTAATATGTGTATCATAAAGTGATGCAATACCACATGTGTAAATGCAGTGTACTATGCAATTCAATATGAAAGGCGAGGAACGATTGATTTAGACATTAGAGGCTTCAGCCATCTTGTCTTTTCGATGAAATATTCACTGAAAATTCCAGAACTTTCGAAATTATTAAGAACAAATTAAATGAATATGGAATATATATTTTAACTTCAGATACGTACAGCTCATAACCTACGAAATTAACGTAACATTTTGCTTCATCATAAATTCGTAACATTTACTTCATCTACTTCCGTTGAGCTTTATGATCGTGGAATTGACACAATGAAAAAGTCTGTACGTTTCACATTGTGAACATGAACGATAATATCCATTTACAACTTTTGGCGAACTTCATGAATCTTACTAAGCCAAAAAAAAAAAGGCGCGCAGAATGTGCAATTTCGAGCGCCACAGCAAGGCCCGTCCCCGGGGTATGTCCCGTCCCACCCATCGTATCCAACGCAGGCCCCACCGCCGCCGCCGCCGCCACCCGCGGCGTGGCGACGCGACGCTAGTTTGTTTCCATGAGCGGCTCGTGATGGCTTCCTAATTGGAATGAGGCGACCGCACTAAGTAGTCGGAATTAAAGCGGAACGGAGGCGATAAATCACGGACCGGGGAGCGATGAACAGGCGCCGGCCTGCCCTACGCCAGCGCCGCCGCCGCCGCTTCGCGAAGCGGGGCGAGGGGGGAATAGGGCCCGAGGAAGCGGATACGCGACAGCAGAGGGTGGCGCATCGCGAGAGACAGATGGCCGTCGCGTCGCGCCGCGCAGCGGGCGGAGAGATACTGCGGCGGGGGTGGTAACTATGGATTAGGAAATAATGAGTGTTAAGAGGGAAGTTGTTGGTACGACGAAATTGAACTTTGAATAGGGAGGATTGTCGTTGGTAATAAATTGAAGAAAGCTCATTGTGACTTACTTATAGGGTTGTTAATAAAGAAGTTTAAAAAATTGAAGAATTGTACCAACTCGTTTACGCTCGTGTAAGAGCGAAAATCGGGTGCCGATAGAGCAAAATCTTCGGAGACATTGTGGAATGAATTGGAAAGTGAGTGTTTCCATGAGATGAGTTGTTGGTACGTCTAAATTGAACTCTTGGATAGGGAGGATTGTCTTTGGTAATAAATTGAAGAACGCTCATTATTGACTTACATAAAGGGATGTTAAAGAAGCTAAAGAAATGGTAAAAAAAATGTACCAACTCGTTTACGCCCGTTAAACAGCAAAAATGGGATACGGATGTAGCAAAAACTTGGGAGAAACATTCGCAGAACTGCAAGCAATGACTGAGCAGCGGATGAGGTAATTAAAAAGCAGCGGCAGAGGGAGGGGCAGATGAAACAAAAACCTAAAGTACACAGAAATGGACTGGGGCGGGCGGTGGGGCGGAGAGACATCTGTTAACGAGTGTTAATAAAGCATGACTCTCGGTTTCGTACGTTCGTGGTAACGGGCGGGGCAAGAGACGCGTGTTACGAGCAGCCGCGCCGAAGGCCAACCACCGTCAGAGCGTGGGCTGCGTTTGAATGAAGTGGTTGTGCCGCCGCCGCCGTCAATCGCCAACCTTGCCGTGCCCCCGTCGCTCTGCCATCCTCTGCAGACGCTGCTTTGCGTATTTGCGGGCACGTCTTGCGAACGAGACCTTGCGCAAGCGAGACCATTACTTGTGTTCGCGCTCTTTCTCCTCTACCCTTCCTTGTTTCACTATAACGTGGAACATAAATAGTTGCGAAATTCCTGAAATCAACCCCCTCTACGTTTCATATTTAGACTGATGATTGTTTACAAACCTCTCTTAATGCATTTTCATCCGAAATAAATGTTTTGATCTTCATAATAAACCTATTTAACGAATCTTAATTAAATTTCGTACAGAATTCATGCGTAAAAGTCACTTCGAATTCCATGGGGAAATTGAATATTTACCTCTGCAGACCGGATTCTTCAGTTCCCCGTCTGAGAGAAACATTTATTTACGTTACTAACATAGTCCATTTCTTTTATTACACGCGTTTAGTGTAACAAAAAGATACGGTTTCCAGCTGAAGCAGCTGCGAGAGTGAAGAGGTGGCATAACACCGCTGCTTCCCTGTAATTCAACGCGAGGAGGTTCCGCTTAAGCTGACAGGCTACACGCCGAGCGTACTCGCGCGAAGCCCGTGCGCCGCCCGCGGAATTTGTAATGGCCTGCGGGGGCGAAGCGCGCCCTCGCCTCACCGGCCAGCTCCGCCTCGCCTCTCTTGTTCATCCCCCGCCCAACTTCGTTTCTATTTCGCTGACCTGCTCTCCCCTCCCCGGTCTTTGTTTTTCCCTCCCCGGTCTTTGTTTTTCCCTCCCCGGTCTTTGTTTTTCCCTCCCCGGTCTTTGTTTTTCCCTCCCCGGTCTTTGTTTTTCCCTCCCCGGTCTTTGTTTTTCCCTCCCCGGTCTTTGTTTTTCCCTCCCCGGTCTTTGTTTTTCCCTCCCCGGTCTTTGTTTTTCCCTCCCCGGTCTTTGTTTTTCCCTCCCCGGTCTTGTTTTTCCCTCCCCGGTCTTTGTTTTTCCCTCCCCGGTCTTTGTTTTTCCCTCCCCGGTCTTTGTTTTTCCCTCCCCGGTCTTTGTTTTTCCCTCCCCGGTCTTTGTTTTTCCCTCCCCGGTCTTTGTTTTTTCCCTCCCCGGTCTTTGTTTTTCCCTCCCCGGTCTTTGTTTTTTCCCTCCCCGGTCTTTGTTTTTCCCTCCCCGGTCTTTGTTTTTCCCTCCCCGGTCTTTGTTTTTCCCTCCCCGGTCTTTGTTTTTCCCTCCCCGGTCTTTGTTTTTCCCTCCCCGGTCTTTGTTTTTCCCTCCCCGGTCTTTGTTTTTCCCTCCCCGGTCTTTGTTTTTCCCTCCCCGGTCTTTGTTTTTCCCTCGCCGGGCTTTGTTTTTCCCTCGCCGGGCTTTGTTTTTCCCTCGCCGGGCTTTGTTTTTCCCTCGCCGGGCTTTGTTTTTCCCTCGCCGGGCTTTGTTTTTTCCCTCGCCGGGCTTTGTTTTTCCCTCGCCGGGCTTTGTTTTTCCCTCGCCGGGCTTTGTTTTTCCCTCGCCGGGCTTTGTTTTTCCCTCGCCGGGCTTTGTTTTTCCCTCGCCGGGCTTTGTTTTTCCCTCGCCGGGCTTTGTTTTTTCCCTCGCCGGGCTTTGTTTTTCCCTCGCCGGGCTTTGTTTTTCCCTCGCCGGACTTTGTTTTTCCCTCGCCGGGCTTTGTTTTTCCCTCGCCGGGCTTTGTTTTTCCCTCGCCGGGCTTTGTTTTTCCCTCGCCGGGCTTTGTTTTTCCCTCGCCGGGCTTTGTTTTCCCTCGCCGGGCTTTGTTTTTCCCTCCCCGGTCTTTGTTTTTTCCCTCCCCGGTCTTTGTTTTTCCCTCCCCGGTCTTTGTTTTTCCCTCCCCGGTCTTTGTTTTTCCCTCCCCGGGCTTTGTTTTTCCCTCCCCGGGCTTTGTTTTTCCCTCCCCGGGCTTTGTTTTTCCCTCCCCGGTCCTAGTTTTTGGCCCTCCTCGGTCTTTGATTTTCTCTCGTCGGTCCTAGTTTTTGGCCCTCCTCGGTCTTTGATTTTCTCTCGTCGGTCCTAGTTTTTGGCCCTCCTCGGTCTTTGATTTTCTCTCGTCGGTCCTAGTTTTTGGCGCCCTTCTGTCTTAGTCTTTGGCCCCCTTCGGTCTTAGTCTTTGGCCCTCCTCGGCGCTCTTTATTTCGGTCATCCTGACGCCATCCCTGTTGACGCTCCAGCCCTCTCGATGACATTTGCTTCTACTCCCACTCCCGCATTTACTCGTGTCTGCCTCTCCCATCCCTTTTGCGCTTGGGTCGTCGCTGGAAGTGTAGTGAGGAAGCCGTACGCGCCGTCTGCCGTACGCATCGCCCCGGTCGTCGCGCGTCAATGGCTCTCTGCGGCGCTGACGCAATGTGGCTCATCACTCAGGCGAATGAATGCGCCGGCGCGTGAAAGACGGCGACGTGCAGCCCGCACGCTTCTGTGATGTCACTCATCAGTGGGAGTGCTTTGGTTAGCGTGATTTGTGCGGGATCATTGCTGCTGAAAACGTTCCGATTTGACATACACATAGTTTTCGCTTCAAATTTTTGACGTCGATTTCTGACGTAGCCCGAACATATTACCCGCAATAAATTGTAATATAACTCGTTGCACTGTGTAAATAAATGAGAATCATGACGACATTGAAGCTAGCAGTTCTCTTATTGAAATTAACGAGCTTCCTTTTTTCTTGTTTTCGTGACACTGATCATGCAACTACGAAACACTTCTTCAGAGTCTGTGCACGACTTTTTAATCACCTCTTTTGCAAGCAAATTCAGATTCTTCTCCAGTATTCTACTTTCTCTAGAGTCTCAGGTCGTTTTAGGAAGAGTGGAAGAAGTTAAAAGGTTACTTTTGGTTGGGTTTAACATGTCGAGTAGAATTTACAGATATTTAATAATATAATTTAAATTTTTTACATTTTTGTATTCGAAGACTAATTTGAATCCATAGTTCTAATGATAGAAGTGTAATTTTTTGTGTTATTAACGATCTGAAGAAATTTGGTATGTCCCCTTTTGCACGTATAAGCTCTTATTGGGAAATACTATAGTTATATTTAATTTGTTGATGCAGGATAAACTATGACGTTGTGAAGTCGCTAAAGATTAATCGACAATGGGCATAATATACAATACTGATTTATTAAAATATGCTAATCTGCAGATAAAGCTTTCTTTTGCGATTGTATTAATCAATCAAAGAGTACTGTATCTCTAGTTACATGGCGTAACATTGTGAATACGAATGAGTCAATTCAATTTAATTTAATCTGTTGCCAGTTGGTATCCTTTTCCACGCCAGTTGGAGTGACTTGGAGCTTTCACGGTTCACCTAGTTTCTTCTTACGAGATCTGTAGAAGTGGTGCAAAAACTAATTCCTTTGTCTCGTTTTTATACTGACCAGTGCATTGACTCACCACTCTCGCTCAGAGACCTTTCGTTCTATTGAGAATTGTTTCCGGCAACATAGGCCAGGCTGCCACGAACTTAATCGAAATTAAAAATCTCCCAAAGAGAAGCGTTTCTGCTAACCTGCCCTAGGAGGCCAACCCTGTGTTAGAGAATGAAATATGGTGTTGATTGTATACGTATGCGAAGAGAAACTACTTCTTTATAGAGTCTCGGATCAAAAAATCTCTGCGCAAAATTCACTAACAAAAATATATACATAAAACCTAAAATGCTGCGTTTTTAATCGAAGGATAAAAATCGGCAAAATAGGCAAAAATCCGCAGCTTAATGATGAGTGTCCGTACCGAATCAGTTGGTGTCCATCTCTTGTTACACAAAACAATCAGAGAGAGAAAAGAGTTCACGGTTTTATGAATGAGTTTGAATAAAAGTCTGCGGTCATAATCTTTTAGCATTATAGTTCTTCAATATACATTGTATTTACAGAAATTATAGATAAGTTTAATTTATTTTCGCATATTTTTTCAAGTTTTTCCTCATGTGTGATATAGCTTTAAAAATTGAACTAGAACGTGTGAATTAAGACCTTTTCTAGTTATTGTGGTTTTGCTGTGGAGATTCATGGTCTTTGGTAATCTAATTCAATTTAAATTAATTCAAATAATTTGGATTATAGGCTAATGATTGTGAATAAACCGATTGATATTAAGCGATCAATTATCTTCATTTGCCCCAACATCTTTGCCAGTTAATTGCTTATAAGGCAATATCGGTTGTGGGAATGAACGAATTAGTGCAGAACTCTGGAGTCGGTCAACATCCAGCTTTATGATTGTGGGTACAACGAAACCGTAAATAAATATCGACACTTTGACTGGCGTGGACTGCAAATTCGACACTTGCCCGAGCGGGCTCTGAGATCTGTACAACCGATCGTTTGTGTTTATTGAACAACAGGAATACAATTGCGAAGTCCCCCGAACTAGATCAACGTGGGCCCTTCCTAGCCCTCAGTTTACTCAAGGGATCGAAGCGTCAGCCAATCAGAACCCAGGGCTCCCCGCGCCAATTGGAGTGGCGCCAGAACGGCCGTCACGTAGCTACATCTGGCAGTTTCCCCAGGACGGCTCTCCACGGAAACAACGCTACGAAACACACCTCCACGCCTCGGGCCGGCGAAAAAGCGCGGCGCCAACAAAACACCATCGGGCGTCGTCCCGAAGGCGAGGACGGGGGCAGATCCAACCGATCGTTGGGGGGGGGGGATCATTGATTTTTGTTAAAAAATAAACATTTGTTATTGTATTGTATATTTTATAGTGTGTATATGCGTAGTGTGTATATGCGTAGTGTTATATGCGTAGTGTGTATATGCGTAGTGTGTATATGCGTAGTGTGTATATGCGTAGTGTGTATATGCGTAGTGTGTATATGCGTAGTGTGTATATGCGTAGTGTGTATATGCGTAGTGTGTATATGCGTAGTGTGTATATGCGTAGTGTGTATATGTGTAGTGTGTACATGCGTAGTGTGTATATGCGTAGTGTGTATATGCGTAGTGTGTATATGCGTAGTGTGTATATGCGTAGTGTGTATATGCGTAGTGTGTATATGTGTAGTGTGTATATGCGTAGTGTGTATATGCGTAGTGTGTATATGCGTAGTGTGTATATGCGTAGTGTGTATATGCGTAGTGTGTATATGCGTAGTGTGTATATGCGTAGTGTGTATATGCGTAGTGTGTATATGCGTAGTGTGTATATGCGTAGTGTGTATATGCGTAGTGTGTATATGCGTAGTGTGTATATGCGTAGTGTGTATATGCGTAGTGTGTATATGCGTAGTGTGTATATGCGTAGTGTGTATATGCGTAGTGTGTATATGCGTAGTGTGTATATGCGTAGTGTGTTATATGCGTAGTGTGTATATGCGTAGTGTGTATATGCGTAGTGTGTATATGCGTAGTGTGTATATGCGTAGTGTGTATATGCGTAGTGTGTATATGCGTAGTGTGTATATGCGTAGTGTGTATATGCGTAGTGTGTATATGCGTAGTGTGTATATGCGTAGTGTGTATATGCGTAGTGTGTATATGCGTAGTGTGTATATGCGTAGTGTGTATATGCGTAGTGTGTATATGCGTAGTGTGTATATGCGTAGTGTGTATATGCGTAGTGTGTATATGCGTAGTGTGTATATGCGTAGTGTGTATATGCGTAGTGTGTATATGCGTAGTGTGTATATGCGTAGTGTGTATATGCGTAGTGTGTATATGCGTAGTGTGTATATGCGTAGTGTGTATATGCGTAGTGTGTATATGCGTAGTGTGTATATGCGTAGTGTGTATATGCGTAGTGTGTATATGCGTAGTGTGTATATGCGTAGTGTGTATATGCGTAGTGTGTATATGCGTAGTGTGTATATGCGTAGTGTGTATATGCGTAGTGTGTATATGCGTAGTGTGTATATGCGTAGTGTGTATATGCGTAGTGTGTATATGCGTAGTGTGTATATGCGTAGTGTGTATATGCGTAGTGTGTATATGCGTAGTGTGTATATGCGTAGTGTGTATATGCGTAGTGTGTATATGCGTAGTGTGTATATGCGTAGTGTGTATATGCGTAGTGTGTATATGCGTAGTGTGTATATGCGTAGTGTGTATATGCGTAGTGTGTATATGCGTAGTGTGTATATGCGTAGTGTGTATATGCGTAGTGTGTATATGCGTAGTGTGTATATGCGTAGTGTGTATATGCGTAGTGTGTATATGCGTAGTGTGTATATGCGTAGTGTGTATATGCGTAGTGTGTATATGCGTAGTGTGTATATGCGTAGTGTGTATATGCGTAGTGTGTATATGCGTAGTGCGTATATGCGTAGTGTGTATATGCGTAGTGTGTATATGCGTAGTGCGTATATGCGTAGTGTGTATATGCGTATATGCGTAGTGATACTATACAATGATACTATACAATATTATGATACTATGATACTCTACAATATTATTTTTAAATCAATTTTGCCGAAAGAAATTAAGAAAAGTTTTTCTCTAGGCCTTTTTTTGGGGGGCATGCCCCCCCCCCCATGTCCCCCCTGGACCCGCCGCTGGGTGGCGAAGATACCTTCTGCGACGTTACAATTTATCTTTAGGTTCTTCCACTTTCATTAAAGCATGTTCAGTCACATTCAAGAGTGGGGAGCGGATATCTATGATTTTACATATTTTTGTTCATTGCTTCAGGGCATAGCTAACTGAAATTTCTTGACATTTGGTTCGAATTGGAAGCTATTTAGATTAATGTTTGTGCATATTTGGTCATTTTTTCCCTGTTAGTGTTTCCTGTAATAAAAGCATATTTCGGTAAAATAGAGACTTACCTCTCAAATGTTTTTGTAGAATCTATATATTTTCATTCCAAGCATGATTCCCCTGAACTTTATCAAGAAAGATTAATGCAGGAAGTGAAATATTGTTAATTTGAATTGCATACTAAAGTTCATATTACAGAATTTTTAGTTCAGCATTAAAATACAATGCCCTTTCATTTGATTTCAATTGTCGTTTGTTTGTTTATGCACTTATTTTTATGTGTGTCAAATTTCTGAGTGAGTGAATAGGGAAAATGATCCATTATGCGTAAAGTGGGGTCAAGGTATTATTAATTTCACCACACTATTTATTTAAAAAAAAAACAAGTTGAGGTTACAATCACGGGACGTTCGAATGAGAATTACTCGAAAATGTGCTATGTAGGGGTTCGGTTGGCGAAGGTCCCGTCGTGATTTGTAATAACATTAAAACCTCTTCTCTTTAAGAGTCAATTTTAACAAAAAGAGCTTGACTTCATCCACTCAGCCTCAACTTTTAAATGTATCATTGTAGAGCTCATTTTCAGAGTGAGGTATCTCCACGAAACGCAATTTTTCAGAAAGGGAAACAAATCGCGTGCAGCTTTATAGCGAAGATAGGATTGAACGATTTTATGATATTTTTAAAGGAAGGAGAAAAGCCATTTTTCAACAATATGGGGCAGCATAATGCAGGGGCGCCTTAAGAATATATCAATACAGAGAACACAAAAGGAAATGAAAATTCGTTACTATGGAAATGAGCTCCTCAATCGGGATGGGTATGATGGCGTATGCTATTTGTACTTTTTATTTGCGTATCTGGTCATGTTTCTCCCATTAATCCTTCTTTTCCTCAGCTAATACATTTCTCAAGTTTTACTGCCTGGTTATTTTTAATATATTTAATAACATATTATGAGTATATAGAGTGGGAATATAGTTGTGCGAGTGAAAGCATTTCTTTTTATTTTAATTAAAAAATGCAAAAATTTTATCAAAATTTTTCATTTATTCTTTTTTAAATGCAAATTTTGAAGATAAGTCTCTTCAGATCCAGAATATTTTTCTGGGAAGGGGGTGTTTTGAATATTTTGTAAAACATTTTAAAAATAATTGTAATTGCGATACGGTTAAAATAGGAACCAGTGTCTCTTGTAAAGCACTACCAGTACATGTTTACTATTTGATTTGGTTACATTTTGAAACATTTAATACATTAAACATTAAAAAGAAAGCAAAGTGTAATCTAACTAATAACAAAGCTTGGTGGATGAATACATGAACTACCAAATTTCTGTTTTAAAACCATCAAAAACTTTTTTTAAAAAAATATGTCTTGGTTACATAGTACTCAGTAATATAGTCCGAGTCGTAGGGTTTATGCGAGTGGTCCTCTTGGATTTTAAGCATCCCAAATGAGTGCTTGGTTAGCCGTGGGGCATGTGGCAGACCCTTTGCCCAGCTTGCTCGATAGCTGGCGTGCGCGCGGCGGTGCCTCCCTCGGGCGCCGCGGCGGCAGAGAACCGCTGGCGTGTTGTTCGCCCTCTACGTGAACCGTCAATGGCTGGGTCCCGGCGCGGACTTTCGACTTTCGATTGCCCTCTGCCGCGTTCAGTGCGGATGGGCGACTTCCAGGGTCTGGCGCTCTCGGTGCAGTCGAACTCGTGACTCCTGTTTGGATATTTCCTAGGGACTGGTGGTTCTCAAATTAAAATGGGATTATAAAGAGCGCTTGATTGAAACGGAGGATTCGAGGGAATAAAATAATTTTTTTCTGCTACAGTGAACACTCTGTAACACGAATTCCAAGGGACCGAAATTTTCGGAGTTCGTGTTATAAAAATTCGTGTTATCCGAGATTAACAAATGTCCATATTACCGTAATCCCCTGCCGGGACTGAAGTTTTGTTCGTGCTATGGCGAAATTCGTGTTAAGCGAGTTCGTGCTAAGGAGGGTTTACTGTAGTATGTGATTTGCGGTTGGACTAACAAAATCAATCGAACTGCAGTATATGTTTAAGTAATCGATTCTGGAAACATGGTGAAACACGTCGGTGAAAATCGTGCACGGTAGCAACTCGCCGTTGTAATGTTTTGTCGTTGTTGTTATTTATTTGTAACTTTGTAATATAAAAACTTAATAAATAATATTCTTTGTACATTTTATAAGATACGCGCACTAATTAGATATGGTTTTCCAATTGGACGTGCCAATTTCTCTGGATATTACATAGGAGTAGACAGAAAAGTTTAATGTGATAGTTAATCTTAAATTATTGGTATATTAGTAGGGAACATGGAGGGGCAAAAATCGTGCTGAACAAAACTTCCCAAAATGGTTTTACAAAAAATTTGCACCGCACTGCGCATGAATAGCAAATAAACTACTGTCGAATAACAGTGCTGTTAAGTAAGTATTTTAACCTAAAGAGTCATTACAAATTCTGCCACTGTCTTTTGTTCTTTCTCTACCAAAATTATCAACATTGTTACTGTTCAATAACATAACACGTGAATAGCAATATGTAATGACGGTCCTCCCCCTTGGAGTCTTGCTCATACATGACGTCAACCATGTTGTAAGCAGCGCCGTACTGAACTGGATAATTCAATCAAAAAAAGGCCTTAAGTTTACTTTTACCTTCCTTTATGTAGCAAAATTGATTTAAAGATTAGTGTTCGAATTATGTAATTATTTAAATATATTGTATGGTAATATATATATATATATATATATATATATATATATTACATAAATATATACAATATAATAATACATATGTTCATTAGTTAACAAAAGTGTACGATGGCCCCCTCCAAAGTGATCGACTGGGTCCGCCCCTGGAGTACACACATTGTGAAAATATGCGAAAAAATGCAAACAAATATTTGAATTTTTCAGTCGAAATCGAAACGTTTCATTGTTTCGAGATTTCTTAAAGTTTCTGGCACCTTTCGGAATCGTGGATACGCCGAGGTGGCCAGAGGTTGCATAGTTTTCGTTAATTTCTTTGCGTATCGGAAATTAGTTATGTAGATATCGCAAAGATAAAGTCCAATCGATAGCTAAGCCATTACATAACCTGAGTCATACATCTCATATGACGCAAGTTAGTTTTTTTACGCTATGTTTCTTTCGCTGGAGCTGTGAGTACAAGTAAAATGTAATATGATAAGCGTCATACGAATGCCGTCCAAGAGTTACCGTTTCAAGTGTTGGCAATGCTCCACCTACGTCATTAATTTCCTTCTTTCGCCTTACACTTTGTTCTCCTTATGCTGACTTTGCGCATCACTAATTACGTACTCATATTACCTCCGCGTTCATTCATGCGGCATGTTCGTCGTATGATTTGTATTTATTTTATATATTTTCCTTTTAAAAAAATGTCACAACTACTTGTAATCTTTATTCCGAAACTAAAACGACTGAGTACTTCTGTTCTTTCTTTAATTTTCTTTGCGTGAAGGAAGTGTAACAAGGAGTGTCACAATGTATAAATTGTGAAAGGTAATCACTTGCAACGATATGACCCAAAAATTACTGAACGAAGAAAAAACTTCTTTCCAAGTGCAATTTATATTGGTAGTACAATACAAAGTGACTGCCGTCGAATATATATAAACACACACACACTCACATGTATATTGTATATGTTTAACCTGATGTCTAAAAGGACTCATTTCTGGTTGGTGATGAATAGTGGCGGTGACACAGGTAATGGAATTTATGCCTCTAGGAATGCCAGGTGCGTCCCCGTTCGGTGCACTAGTTTCTCTAATGTATTCTTTACCTGTTCTTGTAAGTAGCTAAATTTACTGTTCTATAAAATTACGATTGCCTTGAGCGTATTGTACAATATTATCATCAGTCTAACTGCTGAAAATAGTTAGGCCTATTCAAATCAAATTTCCTCCCAGAGATTCTCATGTTGAGAACTCTGTCTCGACAAACTTCACACAATGTAGAGTAGTATATAGAGGCGAACTGGCAGGATCTGCTGTAATATAAGTCGGCAAGAGTCGCTGTCGGTCGCCCGGTCTGTCGCCCACGTCATTTCAGATAGCTCGCAGATGAAGTTTAGTCAACCCCTTTTTAATTTTTTTATTACTTTGCAGAAAGACAGCATATGATAGTGAGTGTTCACATTTCTCTTGATCGTTCCTTGAAGCGCAATACAAGATGTGGCCTAATGATGTTTCCCATATTTAAAAAGAATTAATCATGAATATTGTGTTGCTTCAAATTAAAATTAAATCCTTCCGTATGTACTAAAAAAATTACCCTTTTAGGGACTCTGCAGCATTAGAAGTAAGATGCGTACGTCCATAGTTTCGCGACCTGGGTCCCACAAAATACTACTCGCTTTTGTGTGTTTCATTTTTCGGGCCTGCTGGGTAAATTATACGTGGAACGCTGTTCGTACTGACAAAAGAAGTACACTGTCAGAAATGTTATTAATCTAATGTAGATTAATGCATTATACATGAAACTTAATATATTTGTACATTAAATTTAATACACAGTAAAATCAGTGTAGATTTAATGTAGAGATTCTCCCATTTCCCTGCCTCTCCTCTATTTCATCATTCATATTTAAAAGTCACTTGTCCATCAAGATCATTCTTTCATTCCAGGAATGACCACAAAGCATTGACTCTGTCCATGTGTACATTCAAATTTAATGTGCGTCCGTGATAATTCTATATCTATTAATGTAATTTACAGTAAAGTAAGGCGGACATTTCTGACTGTGGAGGTAACGTCGATGATTGGCCGGCGAACGGGATGCCTGGATCTGGGGGCGTCCAGGTCAGCCAGGGCCGCGCAACGCGCGTCTCCGTAGACCGGGCCCGACGGGGCGGCGGCGGCGGCAGCAGGGCCGCGACGCCGCGCCGCACGCGCCCCGCGTCCTGCCCCCGCCGGGGCCGCCGCCGCCGCCGCGGGGGATCGATGGCGTGCGCGATGTGGTGAAGTCGGGAAGTGGGTACCGGTGCGACGGGAGCAGTGCATCGCTCGCGCCCGCGCGGGACCTCAAATAGCGGACGGCGTGTCCCTGGTCGTCCCTCGCCGCCCCGCCCCGCACCGCCCCGCCCGCCGTACCGGCCCACTTGGCGACGAGCGTCGGGCGGCGGCGGCGGCGGCGGGGAGACGAGGGCGTCGCGGTCACTGCAAGAGCGCCGCCGCCTGCGTCGTCGCCGTGCGTCTCGATTGTGACGCCGCGGCGCAGGTGTGCCAGGCAATGCGGCTGGCCCAAGCGAAAACGTCGGAGCAGTGGGATTGCGTTCCTCTGAATGTGAGGGGATTCCGCGCCATGACTCTTCTGTTTCAAATGGATTAATATGAGAAATGAACACAAATCTTACGGAATACCTAAGAAAGAGGTGAAAGAAATGAGACTTTTCGTTTTGACGATAAAGCCACTGGAAAATATTTTTCGTCTGTTTCCTAATCATTGCCCTCTTTAGTGTTTTTAAAAAATGTAATCGTCATTCGTTCTTATCATTTTCAAATATCGGAACCCCTTGAATAATTTTTGAACGCGTCTGGGCAGAGCAGAAGAGACAGACGTACTATCTTAATGCGTATGCACCGCTTTTCGTAATAACATTCATTAAAATCTAAAACGTCATAGATTTGCTTCTCTCTGTACGTAAACTCGACATCTGGGTGTAAATAAATTAGGTTGTGCGCAAAGGTTAATGACAATTAAGACATTACAAAGTTTCAAGTTGGGAAGTCAATTTCACAAACAGCGGGATTGAGACGTTCGACTGACAGTCGACTCGTAAATGGCGAACAATTGTACTAGATGTGTTAACTCGCAGACATAACATGGAATAATGAGCATAATGTTGCGTAGTGTGATAGTGCATCACGCAATATGTAAGTCGTAATATTTACCGAGTCCGAAGTATCTGTTGTCTCGGGAAACAAATTTGGAGTTAGTTTTATCCAGATTCAGTTTGCAGTTTTAGTGCATTCGTGACGTAACGTGTGCCATAACTCGTACTCCTTTCCTTGGTGCTTCTTAGCTCTGGTGAATTAAAAAATGTACTAATACAGTCAAAATTCGCATTGAAATTACAGGTAAGTTAAGAAAATCTTTATAGAAATGTGCT
>JAHLJT010000631.1:192479544-192501515 GCA_031308135.1 Acheta domesticus | reverse complement strand
TTTTTGTCACGTTCAAAAAACTTTTAACTTTTTATTAATTTTAAAGACTTTTTGTACATTATTTGAAGACAGTCTATCGAAAAGATTGTGAGCTGTCCAGGTGTGTTTTATACTCGCAATCAATATACCATCGACTATTTTCACTTTGATGAGTTTTTCTTTTCAAATGCGTTCGCCGCTCTCAGGTTGTGCTGTAACTACTCCTTGCGGAGACTTTAATACATGCTTGCTAGTGATGCAACTGGTTTATTAGTTATGCTTCATTTGTGTTTAAAATGAACACGTATTTGATTCAGAAAGACGAGAGTCGTCTTAACAACAAAATAATATTAATATGTGTATCATAAAGTGATGCAATACCACTGTGTAAATGCAGCGTACTATGCAACTCAATATGAAAGGAAGGAACGATTGATTTAGACATTAGAGGCTTCAGCCATCTTGTCTTTTCGAAGAATATTCTCTGGAATTCCGAACTTCGAAATTATTAAGAACAAATTAATGAATATGGAATGGGCGTTTAACTTCAGATACGTACAGCTCATAACCTACGAAATTAACGTAACATTTTGCTTCATCATAAATTCGTAACATTACTTCATCTAGTTCCGTGAGCTTCATGATCGTGGAATTGACACAATGAAAAAGTCTGTACATTTCACATTGTGAACATGAACGATAATATCCATTTACAACTTTTGGCGAACTTCATGAATCTTACTAAGCCCAAAAAAAGGCGCGCAGAATGTGCAATTTCGAGCGCCACAGCAAGGCCCCGTCCCCGGGGTATGTCCCACCCACGTATCCAACGCAGGCCCCACCGCCGCCGCCGCCGCCGCCGCCGCCGCCGCCGCCGCCGCCGCCGCCGCGCCACCCGCGGCGTGGCGACGCGACGCTAGTTTGTTTCCATGAGCGGCTCGTGATGGCTTCCTAATTGGAATGAGGCGACCGCACTAAGTAGTCGAATTAAAGGCGGAACGGAGGCGATAAAATCACGGACCGGGGAGCGATGAACAGGCGCCGGCCTGCCCTACGCCAGCGCCGCCGCCCGCCGCCGCCGCCGCTTCGCGAAGCGGGGCGAGGGGGAAATAGGGCCCGAGAAAGCGGATACGCGACAGCAGAGGGTGGGGCATCGCGAGAGACAGATGGCCGTCGTGTCGCGCCGCGCAGCGGGCGGAGAGATACTGCGGCGGGGGTGGTAACTATGGATTAGGAAATAATGAGTGTTAAGAGGGAAGTTGTTGGTACGACGAAATTGAACTTTGAATAGGGAGGATTGTCGTTGGTAATAAATTGAAGAAAGCTCATTGTTGACTTACTTATAGGGTTTGTTAATAAAGAAGCTTAAAAAATTGAAGAATGTACCAACTCGTTTACGCTCGTGAAAGAGCGAAAATTGGGTGCCGATAGAGCAAAATCTTCGGAGACATTGTGGAATGAATTTACAAAGTGAGTGTTTCTATGAGATGAGTTGTTGGTACGTCTAAATTGAACTCTTGGATAGGGAGGATTGTCTTTGATAATAAATTGAAGAACGCTCATTATTGACTTACATAAAGGGATGTTAAGAAGCTAAAGAAATGGTAAAAAAAATGTACCAACTCGTTTACGCCCGTTAAACAGCAAAAATGGGATATGGATGTAGCAAAAACTTGGGAGAAACATTCGCAGAACTGCAAGCAATGACTGAGCAGCGGATGAGGTAATTAAAAAGCAGCGGCAGAGGGAGGGCAGATGAAACAAAAACCTAAAGTACACAGAAATGGACTGGGGCGGCGGTGGGGCGGAGAGACATCTGTTAACGAGTGTTAATAAAGCATGACTCTCGTTTTTCGTACGTTCGTGGTAACGGGCGGGGCAAGAGACGTGTGTTACGAGCAGCCGCGCCGAAGGCCAACCACCGACAGAGCGTGGGCTGCGTTTGAATGAAAGTGGTTGTGCCGCCGCCGTCAATCGCCAACCTTGCCGTGCCCCCGTCGTTCTGCCATGCTCTGCAGACGCTGCTTTGCGTATTTGCGGCACGTCTTGCGAACGAGACCTTGCGCAAGCGAGACCATTACTTGTGTTCGCGCTCTTTCTCCTCTACCCTTCCTTGTTTCACTATAACGTGGAACATAAATAGTTGCGAAATTCCTGAAATCAACCCCCTCTACGTTTCATATTTAGACTGATGATTGTTTACAAACCTCTCTTAATGCATTTTCATCCGAAATAAATGTTTTGATTTTCATAATAAACCTATTTAACGAATCTTAATTAAATTCTCGTACAGAATTCATGCGTAAAAGTCACTTCGAATTCCACTGGGAAAATTGAATATTTACCTCTGCAGACCGGATTCTTCAGCTCCCAGTCTGAGAGAAACATTTATTTACGTTACTAACATAGTCCATTTCTTTTATTACACGCGTTTAGTGTAACAAAAAAGATACGGTTTCCAGCTGAAGCAGCTGCGAGAGTGAAGAGGTGGCATAACACCGCTGCTTCCCTGTAATTCAACGCGAGGAGGTTCCGCTTAAGCTGACAGGCTACACCGCCGAGCGTACTCGCGCGAAGCCCGTGCGCCGCCCGCGGAATTTGTAATGGCCTGCGGGGGCGAAGCGCGCCCTCGCCTCTCACCGGCCAGCTCCGCCTCGCCACTCATGTTCACCCCCGCCCAACGTCGTTCCTATTTCGCTGACCATGCTCTCCCCCTCCCCGGTCTTTGTTTTTCCCTCCCCCGGTCTTTGTTTTTCCCTCCCCGGTCTTTGTTTTTCCCTCCCCGGTCTTTGTTTTTCCCTCCCCGTCTTTGTTTTTCCCTCCCCGGTCTTTGTTTTTCCCTCCCCGGTCTTTGTTTTTCCCTCCCGGTCTTTGTTTTTCCCTCCCCGGTCTTTGTTTTTCCCCCGTCTTTGTTTTCCCTCCCCGGTCTTTTGTTTTTCCCTCCCCGGTCGTTGTTTTTCCCTCCCCGGTCTTTGTTTTTCCCTCCCCGGTCTTTGTTTTTCCCTCCCCGGTCTTTGTTTTTCCCTCCCCGGTCTTTGTTTTTCCTCCCCGGTCTTTGTTTTTCCCTCCCCGGTCTTTGTTTTTCCCTCCCCGGTCTTTGTTTTTCCCTCCCCGGTCTTTGTTTTTCCCTCCCGTCTTTGTTTTTCCCTCCCCGGTCTTTGTTTTTCCCTCCCGGTCTTTGTTTTATCCCTCCCCGTCTTTGTTTTTCCCTTCCCCGGTCTGTTTTTCCCTCCCGGTCTTTGTTTTTCCCTCCCCGTCTTTGTTTTTCCCTCCCCGGTCTTGTTTTTCCCATCCCCGGTCTTTGTTTTTCTCCTCCCCGGTCTTTGTTTTTCCCTCCCGTCTTTGTTTTTTCCTCCCCGTCTTGTTTTTCTCTCCCCGGTCTTTTTTTTTCTCTCCCCTGGTCTTTGTTTTTCTCTCCCCGGCTTTGTTTTTCCCTCCCCGGTCTTTGTTTTTCCCTCCCCGGTCTTGTTTTTCCTCTCCCGGTCTTTGGTTTTTTCCATCCCCGGTCTTAGTTTTTCTCTCGTCAGTCCTAGTTTTTTGGGCCGCTCCTCGGGTCTTAGTTTTTGTCCCCCTTCGGTCTTAGTTTTTGGCCCCCTTCGGTCCTTAGTCTTTGGCCCCCTTCGATCTTAGTCTTTGGCCCTCCTCGGCGCTCTTTATTCGGTCATCCTGTCGCCATCCCTGTTCACGCTCCAGCCATCTCGATTACATTTGCTTCTACTCCCACTCCCGCATCTACTCGTGTCTCCCTCTCCCGTTCTCGTGTCCCCATCCCTTTTGCGCTTGGGTCGTCGCTGGAAGTGTAGTGAGGAAGCCGTACGCGCCGTCTGCCGTACGCATCGCCCCGGTCGTCGCGCGTCAATGGCTCTCTGCGGCGCTGACGCAATGGTGGCTCATCACTCAGGCGAATGAATGCGCGGGCGCGTGAAAGACGGCGACGTGCAGCCCGCACGCTTCTGTGATGTCACTCATCAGTGGGAGTGCTTTTGTTAGCGTGATTTGTACGGGATCATTGCTGCTGAAACGTTCCGATTTGACATACGCATAGTTTTCACTTCAAATTTTTGACGTCGATTCAGACGTAGTCCGAACATATTACCCGCAATAAATTGTAATATAACTCGTTGCACTGTGTAAATAAATGAGAATCATGACGACATTGAAGCTAGCAGTTCTCTTATTGAAATTAACGAGCTTCCCTTTTTCTTGTTTTCGTGACACTGATCATGCAACTACGAAACACTTCTTCAGAGTCTGTGCACGACTTTTTAATCACCTCTGTTGCGAGCAAATTCATATTCTTCTCCGTATTCTACTTTCTCTAGAGTCTCAGGTCGTTTTAGGAAGAGTGGAAGAAATTTCAAAGGTTACTTTTGGTTGGGTTTAAAATGTCGAGTAGAATAGAGAGATATTTAATAATATCATTTAAATTTTTTACATTTTTGTATTCGAAGACTAATTTGAATGCAGAGTCCTAGTGATAGAAGTGTACTTTTTTGTGTTATTAACGATCTGAAGAAATTTGGTATGTCCCCTTTTGCACGTATAGGCTCTTTATTGAGAAATAATATAGTTATTTTTTGTTTTGTTGATGCAGGATAAACTATGGTGTTGTGAAGTTGCTAAAGATTAATCGACAGTGGGGCATAATATACAATACTGATTTATTAAAATATGCTAAACTGCAGATAAAGCTTTCTTTTGCGATTCTATTAATCAATCAAAGAGTACTGTATCTCTAGTTACATGGCGTAACATTGTGAATACGAATGAGTCAATTTCAATTTAATTTAATCTGTTGCCAAGTTGGTATCCTTTTCCACGCCAGTTGGAGTGACTTGGAACTTTCACGGTTCACCTAGTTTCTTCTTACGAGATCTGTAGAAGTGGTGCAAAAACGTCCTTTGTCCTCGTTTTTATACTGACCAGTACATTGACTCACCACTCTCGCTCAAAGACCTTCGTTCTATTGAGAATTGTTTCCGGCAACATAGGCCACCCTACCACGAACTTAATCGAAATTAAAAATCTCCCAAAGAGAAGCGTTTAACCTGCCCTAGGAGGCCAACACTGTGTTTGAGAATGAAATATGGTGTTGATTGTATACGTATGCGAAGAGAAACTACTTCTTTATAGTCTCGGATCAAAAAAATCTCTGGGCAAAATTCACTAACAAAATATATACATAAAACGTAAAATAAATTTTGTTTCATCAGGAGATATCGTGAAGTTTTTGGAAAGAACAATACAATTAGATTTGAGATTTGTAGGCTTCTCTAAGGTATATCTATCATCAGTGGTTTTGCAAAGGATATGCCAAATGGCCTAGTCTTGCAGTCATATAGTTAATGGCCGTTAGTTTATTTTCTTGTCTGCCCTTTTGTGTCAGAAAACACGAAACAATGCGTTGGTCTGTTTGCGCCCCATATGGCAACTGCCATAATTTACTTGTATGATGAATAAGCTGCGGATTTTTGTCTATTTGCCGATTTTTATTCTTCAATTATAAACGCAGTATTTTATGTTACTTATTAATTTTAAAGCAGTAGGTGTATTTAAATATATACTACTAACACCTCAAAATGAACAAGTAACCTAAAATACTGCATTTTTAATCGAAGGATAAAAATCGGCAAATATGACAAAATTCGCAGCTTAACGATGAGTGTCCGTACAGAATCAGTTGGTGCATATCTCTTGTTACACAAAACAATCAGAGAGAGAAAAGAGTTCGTGGTTTTATGAACGAGTTTAAATAAATGTCTGCGGTCATAATCTTTTAGCATTATAGTTCTTAAATATATATTGTATTTACAGAAATTATAGATTTTAGGATTAATTAAATATAGATTAGTTTAATTTTATTTCGCATATTTTTTCAAGTATTACCTCATGTGTGATATAGCTTTAAAAATTGAACTAGAACGTGTGAATTAAGACCTTTTCTAGTTATTGTGGTTTTACTGTGGAGATTCATGGTCTTTGGTATTGTAATTCAATTTAAATTAATTCAAGTAATTTGGATTATAGGCTAATGATTGTGAATAAACCGATTGATATTAACCGATCAATATGTTCCTCATTTGACCCAACATCTTTGACAGTTAATTGCTTATAAGGCAATATCGATTGTGGGAATGAACGTATTAGTGTAGAACTCTGGAGTGGGTCAAAATCCAGCTTAGGATTGTGGGTACGAAGAAACCGTAATAAATATCGACACTTTGACTGGCGTGGACTGCAAATTCGACACTTGCCCGAGCGGGCTCTGAGATCTGTACAACCGATCGTTTGTGTTTATTGAACAACAGGAATACAATTGCGAAGTCCCCCGAACTAGATCAACGTGGGCCCTTCCTAGCCCTCAGTTTACTCAAGGGATCGAAGCGTCAGCCAATCAGAACCCAGGGCTCCCCGCGCCAATTGGAGTGGCGCCAGAACGGCCGTCACGTAGCTACATCTGGCAGTTTCCCCAGGACGGCTCTCCACGGAAACAACGCTACGAAACACACCTCCACGGCTCGGGCCGGCGAAAAGCGCGGCGCCAACAAAACACCATCGGGCGTCGTCCCGAAGGCGAGACGTAGGGGCAGATCCAACCGATCGTTGGGGAGGGATCATAGATTTTTGTTAAAAAATAAACATTTGTTATTGTATTGTATATTTTATAGTGTGTATATGCGTAGTGTGTATATGCGTAGTGTGTATATGCGTTAGTGTGTATATGCGTAGTGTGTATATGCGTAGTGTGTATATGCGTAGTGTGTATATGCGTAGTGTGTATATGCGTAGTGTGTATATGCGTAGTGTGTATATGCGTAGTGTGTATATGCGTAGTGTGTATATGCGTAGTGCGTATATGCGTAGTGCGTATATGCGTAGTGCGTATATGCGTAGTGCGTATATGCGTAGTGCGTATATGCGTAGTGCGTATATGGCGTAGTGCGTATATGCGTAGTGCGTATATGCGTAGTGCGTATATGCGTAGTGCGTATATGCGTAGTGCGTATATGCGTAGTGCGTATATGCGTAGTGCGTATATGCGTAGTGCGTATATGCGTAGTGCGTATATGCGTAGTGCGTATATGCGTAGTGCGTATATGCGTAGTGCGTATATGCGTAGTGCGTATATGCGTAGTGCGTATATGCGTAGTGCGTATATGCGTAGTGCGTATATGCGTAGTGCGTATATGCGTAGTGCGTATATGCGTAGTGCGTATATGCGTAGTGCGTATATGCGTAGTGCGTATATGCGTAGTGCGTATATGCGTAGTGCGTATATGCGTAGTGTGTATATGATACTATACATTATTATTTTAAATCAATTTTGCCGAAAGGAAATTAAGAAAAGTTTTTCTCTAGGCCATTTTTGGGGGGCATGCCCCCTCCCTCATGTCCCCCCTGGACCCGCCGCTGGGTGGCGAAGATACCTTCTGCGACGTTACAATTTATCTTTAGGTTCTTCCACTTTCATTAAAACCTGTTCAGGTCACATTCAAGAGTAGGGAGCGGATATCTATGATTTTACATATTTTTGTTCATTGCTTCAGGGCATAGGTAACTGAAATTTCTTGACATTTGGTTCGAATTGGATGCTATTTAGATTAATGTTTGTGCATATTTAGCCATTTTTTTCCTGTTAGTGTTTCCTGTAATAAAAGCATATTTCGGTAAAATAGAGACTTACCTCTCAAATGTTTTTGTAGAATCTATATATTTTCATTCCAAGCATGATTCCCCTGAACTTTATCAAGAAAGATTAATGCAGGAAGTGAAATATTGTTAATTTGAATTGCATACTAAAGTTTATATTACAGAATTTTTAGTTCAGCATTAAAATACAATGCCCTTTCATTTGATTTCAATTGTTGTTCGTTTGTTTATGCACTTATTTTTATGTGTGTCAAATTTCTGAGGGAGTGAATAGGGAAAATGATCCATTATGCGTAAACTGGGGTCAAGGTATTATTAATTTCAGGACACTATTTATTAAAAAAACAAAATAAGTTGAGGTTACAATCACGGGACGTTCGAATGAGAATTACTCGAAAATGGGCTATGTGGGGGTTCGGTTGGCGAAGGTCCCGTCGTGATTTGTAATAACATTAAAACCTCTTCTCTTTAAGAGTCAATTTTAACAAAAAGAGCTTGACTTCATCCACTCAGCCTCAACTTTTAAATGTATCATTGTAGAGCTTATTTTCAGAGTGAGGTATCTCCACGAAACGCAATTTTTCAGAAAGGGAAAGAAATCGCGTGCAGCTTTATAGCGAAGATAGGATTGAACGATTTTATGATATTTTTAAAGGAAGGAGAAAGGCCATTTTTCAAAAATATGTGGCAGCATAATGCAGGAGCGCCTTAAGAATATATCAATACAGAGAACACAAAAGGAAATGAAAATTCGTTTCTGTGGAAATGAGCTCCTCAATCGGGATGGGTATGATGGCGTATGCTATTTGTACTTTTTATTTGCGTATCTGGTCATGTTTCTCCCATTAATCCTTCTTTTCCTCAGCTAATACATTTCTCAAGTTTTACTGCCTGGTTATTTTTTAGTATATTTAATAACATATTATGAGTATATAGAGTGGGAATATAGTTGTGCGAGTGAAAGCATTTCTTTTTATTTAATTAAAAAATGCAAAAATTTTATCAAAATTTTTCATTTATTCTTTTTTAAATGCAAATTTTGAAGATAAGTCTCTTCAGATCCAGAATATTTTTCTGGGAAGGGGGTGTTTTGAATATTTTGTAAAAACATTTTAAAAATAATTGTAATTGCGATACGGTTAAAATAGGAACCAGTGTCTCTTGTAAGCACTACCAGTACATGTTTACTATTTGATTTGGTTACATTTTGAAACATTTAATACATTAAACATTAAAAAGAAAGCAAAGTGTAATCTAACTAATACAAAAGCTTGGTGGATGAATACATGAACTACCAAATTTCTGTTTTAAAACCATCAAAAACTTTTTTAAAAAAAAAAATATGTCTTGGTTACATATTGTACCCACTCAGTAATATAGTCCGAGTCGTAGGGTTTATGCGAGTGGTCCTCTTGGATTTTAAGCATCCCAAATGAGTGCTTGGTTAGCCGTGGGGCATGTGGCAGACCCTTTGCCCCAGCTTGCTCGATAAGCTGGCGTGCGCGCGGCGGTGCCTCCCTCGGGCGCCGCGGCGGCAGAGAACCGCTGGCGTGTTGTTCGCCCTCTACGTGAACCGTCAATGGCTGGGTCCCGGCGCGGACTTTCGACTTTCGATTGCCCTCTGCCGCGTTCAGTGCGGATGGGCGACTTCCAGGGTCTGGCGCTCTCGGTGCAGTCGAACTCGTGACTCCTGTTTGGATATTTCCTAGGGACTGGTGGTTCTCAAATTAAAATGGGATTATAAAGAGCGCTTGATTTGAAACGGAGGATTCGAGGGAATAAAATAATTTTTTTCTGCTACAGTGAACACTCTGTAACACGAATTCCAAGGGGACCCGAAATTTTCGGAGTTCGTGTTATAAAAAATTCGTGTTATCCGAGATTAACAAATGTCCATATGTTACCGTAATCCCTGCCGGGACTGAAGTTTTGTTCGTGCTATGCGAAATTCGTGTTAAGCGAGTTCGTGCTAAGGAGGGTTTACTGTAGTATGTGATTTGCGGTTGGACTAACAAAATCAATCGAACTGCAGTATATGTTTAAGTAATCGATTCTGGAAACATGGTGAAACACGTCGGTGAAAATCGTGCACGGTAGCAAACTCGCCGTTGTAATGTTTTGTCGTTGTTGTTTATTTATTTGTAACTTTGTAATATAAAAACTTAATAAATAATATTCTTTGTACATTTTATAAGATACGCGCACTAATTAGATATTGGTTTTTCCAATTGGACGTGCCAATTTCTCTGGATATTACATAGGAGTAGACAGAAAAGTTTAATGTGATAGTTAATCTTTAAATTATTGGTATATTAGTAGGGAACATGGAGGGGCAAAAATCGTGCTGAACAAAACTTCCCAAAATGGTTTTACAAAAATTTGCACGCACTGCGCATGAATAGCAAATAAACTACTGTCGAATAACAGTGCTGTTAAGTAAGTATTTTAACCTAAAGAGTCATCACAATTCTGCCACTGTCGTTTGTTCTTTCTCTACCAAAATTATCAACATTGTTACTGTTCAATAACATGACACGTGAATAGCAAATATGTAATGACGGTCCTCCCCCTTGGAGTCTTGCTCATACATGACGTCAACCATGTTGTAAGCAGCGCCGTACTGAACTGGATAATTCAATCAAAAAAAGGCCTTAAGTTTACTTTTACCTTCCTTTATGTAGCAAAATTGATTTAAAGATTAGTGTTCGAATTATGTAATTATTTTAAATAATATTGTATGGTAATATATATATATATATATATATATATATAACATAAATAATATACAATATAATAATACATATGGTTCATTAGGTTAACAAAAGTGTACGATGGCCCCCCTCAAAGTGATCGACTGGGTCCGCCCCTGGAGTACACACATTGTGAAAATATGCGAAAAAATGCAAACAAATATTTGAATTTTTCAGTCGAAATCCGAAACGTTTCATTGTTTCGAGATTTTCTTAAAGTTTCTGGGCACCTTTCGGAATCGTGGATACCGCCGAGGTGGCCAAGAGGTTGCATAGTTTTCGTTAAATTTCTTTGCGTATCGGAAATTAGTTATGTAGATATCGCAAAGATAAAGTCCAATCGATAGCTAAGCCATTACATAACCTGAGTCATACATCTCATATGACGCAAGTTAGTTTTTTACGCTATGTTTCTTTCGCTGAGAGCTGTGAGTACAAGTAAAATGTAATATGATAAGCGTCATTACGAATGCCGTCCAAGAAGTTACCGTTTCAAGTGTTGGCAATGCTCCACCTACGTCATTAATTTCCTTCTTTCGCCTTACACTTTGTTCTCCTTATGACGACTTTTGCGCATCACTAATTACGTACTCATATTACCTCCGCGTTCATTCATGCGGCATGTTCGTCGTATGATTTGTATTTATTTTTATATATTTCCTTTTAAAAAATGTCAGCAACTACTTGTAATCTTTATTCCGAAACTAAAACGACTGAGTACTTCTGTTCTTTCTTTAATTTTCTTTGCGTGAAGGAAGTGTAACAAGGAGTGTCACAAATGTATAAATTGTGAAAGGTAATCAACTTGCAACGATATGACCCAAAAATTACTGAACGAAGGAAAAAACTCTTTCCAAGTGCAATTTATATTGGTAGTACAATACAAAGTGACTGCCGTCGAATATATATAAACACACACACACACTCACATGTATATTGTAATATGTTTAACCTGATGTCTAAAAGGACTCATTTCTGGTTGGTGATGAATAGTGGCGGTGACACAGGTAATGGAATTTATGCCTCTAGGAATGCCAGGTGCGTCCCCGTTCGGTGCACTAGTTTCTCTAATGTATTCCTTTACCTGTTCTTGTAAGTAGCTAAATTTACTGTTCTATAAAATTACGATTGCCTTGAGCGTATTGTACAATATTATCATCAGTCTAACTGCTGAAAATAGTTAGGCCTATTTCAAATCAAATTTCCTCCCAGAGATTCTCATGTTGAGAACTCTGTCTCGACAAAACTTCACACAATGTAGAGTAGTATATAGAGGCGAACTGGCAGGATCTGCTGTAATATAAGTCGGCAAGAGTCGCTGTCGGTCGCCCCGGTCTGTCGCCACGTCATTTCAGATAGCTCGCAGATGAAGTTTAGTCAACCCCTTTTTAATTTTTTATTACTTTGCAGAAAGACAGCAGATGATAGATGAGTGTTCACATTTCTCTTGCTCGTTCCTTGAAGCGCAATACAAGATGTGGCCTAATGATGTTTCCATATTTAAAAAAGAATTAATCATGAATATGGTTTGCTTCAAATTAAAATTAAATCCTTCCGTATGTAACTAAAAAAATTACCCTTTTAGGGACTCTGCAGCATTAGAAGTAAGATGCGTACGTCCATAGTTTCGCGACCTGGGTCCCCACAAAATACTACTCGCTTTTGTGTTTCATTTTTCGGGCCTGCTGGGTAAATTATACGTGGAACGCTGTTCGTACTACAAAAGAAGTACACTGTCAGAAATGTTATTAATCTAATGTAGATTAATGCATTATACATGAAACTTAATATATTTGTACATTAAATTTAATACACAAGTTAAAATCAGTGTAGATTTAATGTAGAGATTCTCCCATTTCCCTGCCTCTCATCATTCATCATTCATATTTAAAGTCACTTGTCCATCAAGATCATTCTTTCATTCCAGGAATGACCACAAAGCATTGACTCTGTCCATGTGTACATTCAATTTAATGTGCGTCCGTGATAATTCTATTAATGTAATTTACAGTAAGTAAGCGGACATTTCTGACTGTGGAGGTAACGTTCGATTGATTGGCCGCGAAACGGGATGCCTGGGATCTGGGGGCGTCCAGGTCAGGCCAGGCCCGCGCAACGCGCGTCTCCGTGACCGGGCCCGACGCGGCGGCGGCGGCGGCAGGGCCGCGACCGCGCGCGCGCGCGCCCCGCGTCCTGCCCCCGGCCGGTGGCCGCCGCCGCCGCCGCGGACGATCGATGGCGTGCGCGATGTGTGAAGGTCGGAAGTGGCACCGGTGCGACGGAGCAGTGCATCGCTCCGCCCCCCGCGCGGGACCCAAATAGCGGACGGCTGTCCCTGGTCGTCCCTCGCCGCCCCGCCCCGCACCGCCCCGCGCCGGCCCACTTGGCGACGAGGCGCGGGCGGCGGCGGCGGCGGCGGGGAGACGAGGGCGTCGGCGGTCACTGCAAGAGCGCCGCCGCCTGCGTCGTCGCCGTGCGTCTCGATTGTGACGCCGCGGCGCAGGTGTGCCAGGCAATGCGGCTGGCCCAAGCGACGCGTTGAAAGCCATGGAGCAGTGGATTGAGATTCGCTGAGGCCGCGCCATGACTCTTCTGTTTCAAATGGATTAATATGAGAAATGAACACAAATCTTACGGAAACCTAAGAAAGAGGTGAAAGAATGAGACTTTTCGTTTTGACGATAAAGCCACTGGAAAATATTTTTTTCGTCTGTTCCTAATCATTGCCCTCTTTTAGTGTTTTTAAAAATGTAATCGTCATTCGTTCTTATCATTTTCAAATATCGGAACCCCTTGAATAATTTTTGAACGCGTCTGGGCAGAGCAGAAGAGACAGACGTACTATCTTATGCGTATGCACCGCTTTTCGTAATAACATTCATTAAATCTAAAACGTCATAGATTTGCTTCTCTCTGTAACGTAAACTCGACATCTGGGTGTAAATTAAATTAGGTTGTGCGCAAAGGTTAATGAAAAGACATTACAAAGTTTCAAGTTGGGAAGTCATATTCACAAACAGCGGGATTGAGACGTTCGACTGACAGTCGACTCGTAAATGGCGAACAATTGTACTAGATGTGTTAACTCGCAGACATAACATGGAATAATGAGCATAATGTTGCGTAGTGTGATAGTGCATCACGCAATATGTAAGTCGTAATATTTACCGAGTCCGAAGTATCTGTTGTCTCGGGAAACAAATTTTGGAGTTAGTTTTATCCAGATTCAGTTTGCAGTTTAGTGCATTCGTGACGTAACGTGTGCCATAACTCGTACTCCTTTCCTTGGTGCTTCTAGCTCTGTGAATTAAAAAATGTACTAATACAGTCAAATTCGCATTGAAATTACAGGTATTAAGAAAATCTTTATAGAAATGTGCTTCCGTAACACTATGATTTATTATCATCGATTTTCGTAGTGAACATATATTACTCGGTTAACTGTGGGGTTGGCTTTTAATAAGTTATTTTCTAAACGCTTTCTCAATTAGCATCTTTCATTCATGAGCAATGCAAATCTGTATTAGAGCTGTTTATGAACACTTAATTATCAGTATTTGTGTAGTAACACAGTATTTTTGATGAAACATATTTTATTGCCTTATATTTTACGAGCGGCATTGTTATCATTGCTTCGTTATTAATCTATTTCGAAAAATGATTTTGTCATCCGTATTTTGAGGAAGAAGAATAAATATATATTTTAGTCGCATAGTTTTACTCTTAAATTAACCGAAGGGGACTATTTTCCCACATTACGTCTGGCAGCAAAATTTTGGTTGTAAATAGCACCTCATCAGATTTGCGGAGGCCGGAATCGTCTGCGGCGTCACTCTAGCGCACCCGCCCCTCTCCTCTCCTCGCCCTTCCTGCTTCCTCGCCCTGTCATACCACCCCCGCCCCCACTTCCCTCAACACCGCTTCCCGCCCCGCCAACCACCCCGCCCCCCCCCCGCGCCTCTACACCGCGCCCGCACCACCCACCCACTCTCTCGCCCCACCACACCATTCTCCGCCCCGTTACACTATTCCCGCCCTGTCACACTAATCCTCGCCCCGTCCACTAATCCCCGCCCCCTCACACTAATCCCCGCCCCGTCACACTAATCCCGCCCCGTCACACTAATCCCCGCCCCGTCACACTAATCCCCGCCCCGTCACACTAATCCCCGCCCGTCCCACTAATCCCCGCCCCGTCACACTAATCCCCGCCCCGTCACACTAATCCCCGCCCCGTCACACTAATCCCCGCCCCGTCACACTAATCCCCGCCGTCACACTAATCCCCGCCCGTCACACTAATCCCCGCCCCGTCACACTGATCCCCGCCCCGTCACACTATCCCCGCCCCGTCACACTAATCCCCGCCCCGTCACACTAATCCCCGCCCCGTCACACTAATCCCCGCCCCGTACACTAATCCGCGCCCCGTCACACTAATCCCCCGCCCCGTCACACTGATCCCCGCCCTCACACTGATCCCCGCCCCGTCACACTGATCCCCGCCCCGTCACACTGATCCCGCCCCCGTAACACTGATCCCCGCCCCGTCACACTAATCCCCGCCCTTCACACTAATCCCCGCCCCGTCCCACTACCCCGCCCCGTCCACACTAATCCCCGCCCCGTCACACTAATCCCGCCCCGTCACCTAATCCCGCCCCGTCCACTAATCCCCGCCCCGTCACACTAATCCCGCCCCGTCGCACTAATCCCCGCCCCGTCGCACTAATCCCCGCCCCGCGCACTATCCCCGCCCTCGCACTATCCCCGCCCCGTCGCACTAATCCCCGCCCCGTCGCACTAATCCCGCCCCGTCGCACTAATCCCCGCCCGTCGCACTAATCCCCGCCCCGTCGCACTAATCCCCGCCCTGCCACACCGTTTTCCCGCCCTTGCCACACACCGTTTCCCGCCTGCCACCCGTTTCCCGCCCTGCCACACCGTTTCCCGCCCTGCCACACCGTTTCCCGCCCTGCCACAACGTTTCCCGCCTGCCACACCGTTTCCCGCCCTGCCACACCGTTTCCCGCCCTGCCACACCGTTTCCCGCCCTGCCACACCGTTTCCCGCCCTGCCACACCGTTTCCCCCGCCCTGCCACACCCGTTTCCCGCCCTGCCACACGCCCACCGTTTCCCGCCCTGCCACACCGTTTCCCCGCCCTGCTGCACCACACCACTAGCTCCATGCCACCACTCCCTTCCCCGCCACACCACTCCCTTCCCCGCCACACCACTCCCTTCCCGCCACACACTCCTTCCGTCCCCGCCACACCACTCCCTTCCCCGCCACACACACTCCCTCCCCGCCACACCACTCCCTGCCCGCCACACCACTCCGCCCCGCCACACCACTCCCTTCCCCGCCACACCACTCCCTGCCCCGCCAAACCACTCCCGCCCGCCAAACCACTCCCCGCCACGCCTCACCACACTCTGTCAGCCTCGCTGCATCTCTCTCAGCCTCGTCTGCGCAACTCCACGACCGACGAACCGCTTGCCCCGCTGCCACCGCCGCCACCACCGCACCACCGCCGCCACCGTTACCGACCAGCGCTCTCCAGTGAAGAGGCTTCGGCGGCTGCCTGGCGCCCGGCGCCCCCACCTCCCCCCACTCGTCCACTCCACTCCAACCCACCCCCGGACCCGCTCCCGGCCCTAGCCTCTCCCCCCCCCTCAGTTCTCCCCCGCACCCCAACTGTCCCACCCTCTCTCCCTCGCTCACCCCTCGCCTCGTCCCCAGCCTCGGCCGCCGCCCCGTGTCTGTTTATTTGCTATTACGCGCGCGCGCGCCGCGCCGCGGGACGAGTGGCCCGGCGGCCACGGCGAGTGGGCGGCGGCGCGCCGAACGTGCGGGGCGACTGCCCGCGGGAAGAGGGAAGCACGCGGACCGCGCGGAGTGCTCCCGCCCGGATTGCGGAGGGAAGGGAGAGGAGGCTCGAGGCGAGAGCGATATTCCTCTCGACACTGCGAGGTTTCGGGGGGGGAGGCTACGTACACACTAGCGACGAGGCCGAGGAGGAGGAAAGGGAAAGTGGATTATGAGAGACTCGAATTAGGAACAGTGGGGAATTTGTACGCGTAAGGAACACACAGGGAGGATGAAAAAGAGGTATATTGATAAGAGGAAATAAAAGAAAGTTTACTTTGGAGTAACGAGAAATTAGAGCAGCACACAGCGTAATATGGGGGAGGACGGATAAATTGAATTAGTTAGATGCAGGCGAACAAAAAATGACTGGGAAAGGGAGGCGTATTGAACGACGCGATTGGAGTAGGGCCAAAGACACGAGAGAGAGAGAGAGAGTGAATGATTTTGAAGGGAGACGGCGAAATTCCACAACGCGCGCGAGAGAACAGTCGACAACGCTGGAAGACTGGTTTTGACACGTTATTCGTCTGTTTTGTGTTCCGAGCGGTGACGGCGGCGGTCCAACTGAACAGGCTGCGGAAACACCGCCCAGACAGAGGGAACTGGGCCACTCGAGAGGAGGCAGACCAAGGGACTTTGCGGATGTGTTGATTATGCTCGCGTAATGGATGTGACAGAATGAGGATGGCGCTGCACAATGCCTCTACTCGCATTTTTAGCTTTGAAGTGTCTGCAGTAAGACAAACAATGAAAGGTATGCCTCTGAAGGCCAAGAGAAAATAAATGTTTTTTCAGAACAAAGTTTAACATTTAAAAAACAGTTGGATTTTGCAAATGAGTTATGACGTCTTTATTTTAATAAATTCACGATATATCCGTAATTTTACATTATTGATAATTATAAAAAATGAATAACTTATTGATGTGAATTTTTGGAAATCTCACGGTCGGGTGATGGATCGATGCATGCAGAAACATTTTCGACATTATAGTGAGGTCGTTAGTATGTTTGTACGGAGTAGACATTTTGATTTCGATATTCCACTCTGTAAGCAGTCATATGAGATGCCGACCATAGAATATCGCCCATTGTAGAGAGTGTTCCTCGTTCCCTGTTCGGAACCGCGAGACCACTGGAGAGACCTCGCCCTTTCGTAATGGGAAGTGTTCTTGTGCCGTGAACTAACAGCGCGAAAGTGGCAAGGACGGTGTTAGATCGAGCGCGGGGGCGGGAGGAGGGGGGCTGATAAATGGCCATGGTCCCGAGAGGCTGCCTCAAATGTAGCGCTCACGATGGATGCGGCCGCCGACGACTTCACCGTGGCTGCCCCCCTCCCCCGACCTCCCTTCGAACACGCTTCCACCTCGAGCGCTGCCACCGTCGACTGTGTGTACTCACTCACGTGCCCTTTCGTTTGCTGATCTGTTTGGTGGTTCTTGCGGTGATTTGCTAGTGCACACCACGAAACCTCTTCAATTAGCTGATTAATATTTAGCTAATTAGCTGAATCCGATCTCCTAGGTCTCTCATCAGGAACCACCACCCTCCGCCACAATGTCGTCTCAGCTTCGCTCTAGCATGTTATCATACCGCAAATCAAATACTAGCGTCGCTAGTAGGAACTCAAACAAGGGTGACAACAAACACAGAATATCTGGATAACAATCTTTCCTTTTTTATGTATCCACCCTCATCTCTTACTTACTAGCAATCGAGGCGTCGTTCTGGCACTGCCCCATTTACGAATTCTCTCCCTTCCTTCTGCGCATTCCTCTGTGGCTGTCCTTTCGAAACCTCGCACTTCGCTCCCCGCCCGCTGCGGGCAGTACGTCGCCCGGCGTCGCGTCGCCGGGCGTCCAGCATCCTCCCGGCGCGAATGGACGTCACGGGCCGGATGCGGCGCCCGGGCGCAGGAATGAGTTGCGCGTTCGACCCGTATCAGGCGGCGCGCACCTCCGCTCGCCGGGCGGACCGCAGCGCCCCGCCGGGTAATTGGCGCACGTTGGCACGGCCCGCCTGCCCCCCGCCCCAGCGCCCGCGCGCTGTGCCTCGCCTCGGCCAGAGGCCCCCCGCCCCCCGCCCTCATCTCCCACAGTCAGCGCGTCAGCCCCGCCACGGTGGCCACCGTTGTCCGTTCGCTAGGGGACGACGCCTGGCGGAATGACGAGCGCATTCGCCTTTACTGCCGGTGCCCGGGTTTGATTCCCTGCGATTCGTGTGGTGGACCCAGCGAGCTCTCGGCACCGTTGTTCTCAGAGTTCTCCCGTTTCTACTTTCCCTCTTTCCACCACCTTTTCTCTACAGTCACATCTCATTGATATGGGGATTTCATTAATCCAACACTGATGAGTCTCAATGATCTTGTTCTTGGAAGGGACTCTAAGATTCAAAATAAATAAATAAATTTTTAGGACTAAAGTTCTTAAATCAAAGCGATATCAATCAGAGTCGCTTGTGCATGGTATTGAGTTTGTTGCTAACTAACTTCCGCAGTGTAATAATCAAGAGATGCAAGACGATAGATATGAACAGTGCAATTGAAAAATCAGCGACTATTGACAGTGATACTGTATTTTTTTCATGTAAGTTCAGTTAAATCCATGACTTATTACTTGTTTTCTTACATTTAAAAAAATTATTTCGTTTGGTCCTCCCTGATTTCACAAATGGCATCGTATCATTATCAAATTGCAAGGTGACCTACCCTATGGAGTACAGTACTCTCCCCCGCCCTACCTTCATCCTTCGCCCGAACCATATGAATCATCCCGCATGCCACACAGCGCACTGATTACAGGGAAAGCTTTTGAAATCCAAGGCAGCCGCACGGACGGCTTTAGGTCAGGGATAGGTGCTTCATTAGCTCGCTGCATGGAATAAAGCGCACAACGGTGCGACGCGAGGCTGGGCGGGGCGGGTTGGTTGGGTTGGGTTGGGGGAGTGGGGGAAGGTGGGGAAGGAAATAACCCAATGAATAATAAATGATTTCCGTGAACAGTATTGTTCTGAGATGTGTTACACCTTCCGTGTGTGATCCGTGTCACTTCACAGTCGCTGCATCAATCGAGTGAAACTCCATGATGGGCGGTGAATCACCGTGCGTCAAGGGATAGCGTGTCGATAGTCTTCGCCAAGGTCACAATGTATTCATAAGTTGCTACCATCATTGTCAACGAACGCCTCCGAATAGCGATTGTGGGTGGCTTCGCATCCGTCATGACGTTTATCTCGGCGCGTCGCCTCCGTCTCCGCCCCCACCGTCGCGCCCGCCGTCTCTACGCTGCCGCCTCCGTCGCGCCGCCTCCGTCGCGCCGCCTCCGTCGCGCCGCCTCCGTCGCGCCGCCTCCGTCCGCCGGCCTCGTCGCGCCGCCGCGTAGACCCCGCCAGCGTATGCGAGACGAGACGAGACGAGACGAGATGCAGGGCTGTGGCGATGGGTTCGGGAGCGACGGCGCGGGACGGGGCCGGGACTGCGCCGTGGCGGGGACGGGGGTCGTCTGTAGCGGAGTGGAGAGGAGGACGGGGCAGCGGCAGCTATCGATCCCCGCCCGTCCGGCGGCGGCGGCGCGCGGGCGCTGCCTGCCCCGCCTTGCCCGTCCCATCCCCACCCCATCTCTCCCCACCCTCACTCCCCTCCCCGCGCCGGGTGCGCTCACCCTCGCCCGGGCCCCTGGCCCTCCCCTGCCGCCGCCCCGTGCCCATCCGCCCGGCGCCGCGCGGCGTTCGATTCGCCTCGGCCCCAACCCCCGGATTAAATCCCGGACCTGGCGCCCCGCCGGAACCCTCCGCTCTTTAAATACGACGCCGCCGCCGCCGCCTCGGGCGATCTCGCCTGCTTCGTTTGCGCCTCCCGGCGGAAGCTGCCTCCGCGGACGCTGTTTTGCCTTAGTGGGGCTCGAAATGGGTTTATTTGAAGGAGGAGATGGCTAAAAGGCCGCTCTTCAGTCTCGCGGCCATTTACTGAAGGCCCAAGCCAGCAGGAGATGTATAAAAAGCTGTGAATGATGAAGGGTGGCGTAGGATGTTATTCGGAAACGGGAAAAATAGTGGAAGCGTCACAAGCTTGAGGAATGGCAAATGACGTGATCGGGAATTTGAATTTCAGAGTCCAGAGAATGGAATGTTATCTCATTTAGACCTTTAACACATTCATTTCGCATGCCCAGTGATCCATGTTGATGTTCCGAATCAGTCAATCTTTTCCTGGATCGCGGAGTCTCCAAAAAAAGCTCGTCGTTCTGCACAAGCAATCATCTGTGAATTGGTGCAATTACATTGTAATTCGACTGACGGCAACAACAGTTTCGTCACTTCGTAATTGCACATAATTCCATTGTGCAACACTCCACAGCCATTGCGTAAGAGTAAAGCTCGACGTAGCTCTATGTAAAAAAAGAAAAGCCACAATGTTTGGCATTGTTAGATATTCACACCTGTTGGGAAGGATGCGTGCAGACTCATTTGCGTGATGGCTGTGCCAATGGAACAGAAGCAATCCTCGGCGTGTTAGCCCACTAGTCACGTTAATCGCTCACAACGCTATTCGCGGATATTGGCTGTTAGCAGTTTATCGGCGTTTGCTTAGCCGCCAATCAAAATGCCCAAATAAGAACAGGCGAGCTGTAGGTTTGGTTGCGCACCGAAGCACCGAGCCGTTTGTCTCCTGGGCGTGCAGCTAAGAGAGAGGATGGATAGAACATTCCTTCAGATTCGAATGAAATACAATTGAGCTGGCACTATTGTGTTTGCAAAATATTTTCCAAATATTTTTTCGTCCTATGTTCTCTTTTTCTGCCTCTAGACACTCTTGTGTTTTACTAAAACCAAAAAAAATCATTATTCAGTATTTATTTGGTGTTAAGTAGACTGACGTTTGACCGAGTCATTCGTATGACGTAAGGATTCACTTCTTTCATTCACGTCTTTCATTCAAATTTTAGATGACTGTTAAAAGTATGCCTTCTTTTGCAAGACTTTTTTTTAAATCTTCGTAGACGCATATTTGTTATTAGCAGCATTCCCTAAATAATCGCATTTTTAAATTCTTTATTTGAGAGTTTGTAGCCAGTTGGGAATGGACGGACTTCTGCCGGCGTTATTGGGAAGGCTTAAGGAATGCTGCTCGTCTTTTCCTAATCTATTTCCGTCCATTAGCGCTCATCTTCACCACGAGGCGTGCTGGCGTGGCTCCGTGGACGCGTTCCTTCGCGCCCGCACGCGTGCTTCCGTGCCTCTGCTTAGTCAGGCGTGTTTATGCTTGTTTGGGCACGCAAGGCCTTTTTCGAAATTGCACGCCTTCCTGGTGTGTGCATTTAGCACGTTCGTGCATATCGTGTACACTTCATGTGGCCTCTACTTATGTGCACATCACGAATTCGTTTTTCTTTGAATGAGCACTTCGTTGTGGAATTCATTACTAGGATTTTACTTGCAGATGCAAATATAGAGTTCGTATGCTCTGCGTCATATTGTCCAATAAAGGCGTTTCGTAGACGTATTGCCTCTCTGAAACTATCAGTCTGACTCCATCACCATAGATTTTCTTATAGTATTCAGAAATTAATGGAAAGTCATTTTTATTTTAAGACCCATTTTCATTACAGGTCAAATGGAGGTTGAACAGAATTAAACTAGAAGTTAGAGTAAGTAATATCTGTTTATTAACTCTTTACTGCAGACATCCATATTGAATTTGAAGAAGAATTTGATGAAGATTTT
>JAHLJT010000631.1:192456548-192478544 GCA_031308135.1 Acheta domesticus | reverse complement strand
ATACATGCTTGCTAGTGATGCAACTGGTTTATTAGTTATGCCTTCATTGTGTTTAAAAGAACACGTATTTGATTCAGAAAGACGAGAGTCGTCTTAACAACAAAATAATATTAATATTGTATCATAAAGTGATGCAATCCACGTGTGTAAATGCAGCGTACTATGCAACTCAATGAAAGGAGAGGAACGATTGATTTAGACATTAGAGGCTTCAGCCATCTTTCTTTTCGAAGAAATATTCTCTGAAAATTCCAGAACTTCGAAATTATTAAGAACAAATTAAGTGAATAGGAATGGGCGTTAACTTCAGATACGTACAGCTCATAACCTACGAAATTAACGTAACATTTTGCTTCATCCTAAATTCTAACATTTACTTCATCTAGTTCCGTTGAGCTTCATGATCGTGGAATTGACACAACTGAAAAAGTCTGTACATTTCACATTGTGAACATGAACGATAAATCCATTTACAACTTTTTGGCGAACTTCATGAACTCTAACAGCCCAAAAAAGGCGCGCAGATGTGCAATTTCGAGCGCCACAGCAAGGCCCGTCCCCGGGGATGTCCACCATCGTATCCAACGCAGGCCCCACGCCGCCGCCGCCGCCGCGCCCCGCCGCCGCCGCCGCCCGCCGCCGCCGCCACCCGCGGCGTGGCGACGCGACGCTAGTTTGTTTCCATGAGCGGCCGTGATGGCTTCCTATTGGATGAGGCGACCGACTAAGTAGTCGGAATTAAAGCGGAACGGAGGCGATAAATCACGGACCGGGGAGCGATGAACAGGCGCCGGCCTCCTACGCCCGCGCGCCGCGCCCGGCGCCGCCGCCGCTTCGCGAAGCGGGGCGAGGGGTGGAATAGGGCCCGAGGAAGGATACGCGACAGCAGAGGGTGGGGCATCGCGAGAGACAGATGGCCGTCGTGTCGCGCCGCGCAGCGGCGGAGAGATACTGCGGCGGGGTGGTAACTATGGATTAGAATAATGAGTGTTAAGAGGGAAGTTGTTGGTACACGAAATTGAACTTTGAATAGGGAGGATTGTCGTTGGTAATAAATTGAAGAAAGCTCATTGTTGACTTACTTATAGGGTTGTTAATAAAGAAGCTTAAAAAATTGAAGAAATGTACCAACTCGTTTACGCTCGTGAAAGAGCGAAAATTGGGTGCCGATAGAGCAAAATCTTCGGAGACATTGTTGGAATGAATTACAAAGTGAGTGTTTTATGAGATGAGTGTTGGTACGTCTAAATTGAACTCTTGGATAGGAGGATTGTCTTTGATAATAAATTGAAGAACGCTCATTATTGACTTACATAAAGGATGTAAAGAAGCTAAAGAAATGGTAAAAAAATGTACCACTCGTTTACGCCCGTTAAACAGCAAAATGGGATATGGATGTAGCAAAACTTGGGAGAACATTCGCAGAACTGCAAGCATGACTGAGCAGCGGATGAGGTAATTAAAAAGCAGCGGCAGAGGGAGGGGCAGATGAAACAAAAACCTAAAGTACACAGAAATGGACTGGGGCGGCGGTGGGGCGGAGAGGACATCTGTTAACGAGTGTTAATAAAGCATGACTCTCGTTTTCGTACGTTCGTGGTAACGGGCGGGGCAAGAGACGTGTGTTACGAGCAGCCGCGCCGAAGGCCAACCACCGACAGAGCGTGGGCTGCGTTTGAATGAAGTGGTTTTGGCCGCCGCCGTCAATCGCCAACCTTGCCGTGCCCCCGTCGCTCTGCCATGCTCTGCAGACGCTGCTTTGCGTATTTGCGGGCACGTCTTGCGAACGGACCTTGCGCAAGCGAGACCATTACTTGTGTTCGCGCTCTTTCTCCTCTACCCTCTTGTTTCACTATAACGTGGAACATAAATAGTTGGCGAAATTCCTGAAATCAACCCCCTCTACGTTTCATATTTAGACTGATGATTGTTTACAAACCTCTCTTAATGCATTTTCATCCGAAATAAATGTTTTGATTTTCATAATAAACCTATTTAACGAATCTTAATTAATTTCGTACAGAATTCATGCGTAAAAGTCACTTCGAATTCCATGGGAAAATTGAATATTTACCTCTGCAGACCGGATTCTTCAGCTCCCAGTCTGAGAGAAACATTTATTTACGTTACTAACATAGTCCATTTCTTTTATTACACGCGTTTATGTAACAAAAAGATAACGGTTCCAGCTGAAGCAGCTGCGAGAGTGAAGAGGTGGGCATAACACCGCTGCGTCCCTGTAATTCAACGCGAGGAGGTTCCGCTTAGCTGACAGGCTACACGCCGAGCGTACTCGCGCGAAGCCCGTGCGCCGCCCGCGGAATTTGTAATGGCCTGCGGGGGCGAAGCGCGCCTCGCCTCTCACCGGCCAGCTCCGCCTCGCCACTCATGTTCACCCCCGCCCAACGTCGTTCCTATTTCGCTGACCTGCTCTCTCCCTCCCGGTCTTTGTTTTTTCCCTCCCCGGTCTTTGTTTTTCCCTCCCCGGTCTTTGTTTTTCCCTCCCCGGTCTTTGTTTTTCCCTCCCGGTCTTTGTTTTTCCCTCCCCGGTCTTTGTTTTTCCCTCCCCGGTCTTTGTTTTTTCCCTCCCCGGTCTTTGTTTTTTTCCCTCCCCGGTCTTTGTTTTTTCCCTCCCCGTCTTTGTTTTTCCCTCCCCGGTCTTTGTTTTTTTCCCTCCCCCGGTCTTTGTTTTTTTTCCCCGGTCCCGGTCTTTGTTTTTTTCCCTCCCCGGTCTTTGTTTTTCCCTCCCCCGGTCTTTGTTTTTCCCTCCCCGGTCTTTTGTTTTTTCCCTCCCCGGTCTTTGTTTTTCCCTCCCCGGTCTTTGTTTTTTTCCCTCCCGGTCTTTGTTTTTCCCTCCCCGGTCTTTGTTTTTCCCCTCCCCGGTCTTTGTTTTTCCCTCCCGGTCTTTGTTTGTTCCCTCCCCGGTCTTTGTTTTTCCCTCCCGGTTTGTTTTGTTTTTCCCTCCCCGGTCTTTGTTTTTCCCTCCCCGGGTCTTTGTTTTTCCCTCGCCGGGCTTTGTCTTTTTTTTTCCCTCCCCGGTCTTTGTTTTTCCCTCCCCGGTCTTTGTTTTTCCCTCCCCGGTCTTTGTTTTTTCCCTCCCCGTCTTTGTTTTTCTCTCCCCGGGCTTTGTTTTTCTCTCCCCGGTCTTTGTTTTTCTCTCCCCGGTCTTTGTTTTTCCCTCCCCGGTCTATTGTTTTTCCCTCCCCGGTCTTTGTTTTTTCCCTCCCCGGTCTTGTTGTTTTCCCTCCCCGGTCTAGTTTTTTCTCTCGTCAGTCCTAGTTTTTGGCCCTCCTCGGGTCTTAGTTTTTGTCCACCCTTCGGTCTTAGTTTTTGGCCCCCTTCGGTCCTTAGTCTTTGGCCCCCTTCGATCTTAGTCTTTGGCCCTCCTCGCGCTCTTTATTTCGGTCATCCTGTCGCCATCCCTGTTCACGCTCCAGCCCTCTCGATTACATTTGCTTCTACTCCCACTCCCGCATCTACTCGTGTCTCCCTCTCCCGTCTCGTGTCCCCATCCCTTTTGCGCTTGGGTCGTCGCTGGAAGTGTAGTGAGGAAGCCGTACGCGCCGTCTGCCGTACGCATCGCCCCGGTCGTCGCGCGTCAATGGCTCTCTGCGGCGCTGACGCAATGTGGCTCATCACTCAGGCGAATGAATGCGCGGCGCGTGAAAGACGGCGACGTGCAGCCCGCACGCTTCTGTGATGTCACTCATCAGTGGGAGTGCTTTGGTTAGCGTGATTTGTGCGGGATCATTGCTGCTGAAAACGTTCCGATTTGACATACGCATAGTTTTCACTTCAAATTTTTGACGTCGATTTCATGACGTAGTCCGAACATATTACCCGCAATAAATTGTAATATAACTCGTTGCACTGTGTAAATAAATGAGAATCATGACGACATTGAAGCTAGCAGTTCTCTTATTGAAATTAACGAGCTTCCCTTTTTCTTGTTTTTCGTGACACTGATCATGCAACTACGAAACACTTCTTCAGAGTCTGTGCACGACTTTTTAATCACCTCTTTTGCGAGCAAATTCATATTCTTCTCCGTATTCTACTTTCTCTAGAGTCTCAGGTCGTTTTAGGAGAGTGGAAGAATTTCAAAGGTTACTTTTGGTTGGGTTTAAAATGTCGAGTAGAATATAGAGATATTTAATAATATCATTTAAATTTTTACATTTTTGTATTCGAAGACTAATTTGAATGCAGAGTCCTAGTGATAGAAGTGTACTTTTTTGTGTTATTAACGATCTGAAGAAATTTGGTATGTCCCCTTTTGCACGTATAGGCTCTTATTGAAATAATATAGTTATTTTATTGTTTTGTTGATGCAGGATAAACTATGGTGTTGTGAAGTTGCTAAAGATTAATCGACAGTGGGGCATAATATACAATACTGATTATTAAAATATGCTAAACTGCAGATAAAGCTTTCTTTTGCGATTCTATTAATCATCAAAGAGTACTGTATCTCTAGTTACATGGCGTAACATTGTGAATACGAATGAGTCAATTTCATTTAATTTAATCTGTTGCCAGTTGGTATCCTTTTCCACGCCAGTTGGAGTGACTTGGAACTTTCACGGTTCACCTAGTTTCTTCTTACGAGATCTGTATAGTGGTGCAAAAACGTCCTTTGTCCTCGTTTTTTACTGACCAGTACATTGACTCACCACTCTCGCTCAAAGACCTTCGTTCTATTGAGAATTGTTTCCGGCAACATAGGCCACCTACCACGAACTTAATCGAAATTAAAAATCTCCAAAAGAAGCGTTTAACCTGCCCTAGGAGGCCAACACTGTGTTTGAGAATGAAATATGGTGTTGATTGTATACGTATGCGAAGAGAAACTACTTCTTTATAGTCTCGGATCAAAAAACTCTCTGGCAAAATTCACTAACAAAATATATACATAAAACGTAAAATAATTTTGTTTCATCAGGAGATATCGTGAAGTTTTTGGAAAGAACTATACAATAGATTTGAGATTTGTAGGCTTCTCTAAGGTATATCTATCATCATTGGTTTTGCAAAGGATATGCCCAAAGGCCTAGTCTTGCAGTCATATAGTTCATGGCCGGTTAGTTTATTTTTCTTGTCTGCCCTTTTGTGTCAGAAAACACGAAACAATGCGTTGGTCTGTTGCGCCCCTATGGCAATGCCATAATTTACTTGTATATGAAAAGCTGCGGATTTTGTCTATTTGCCGATTTTTATTCTTCAATTATAAACGCAGTATTTTAGTTACTTATTAATTTTAAAGCAGTATGTGTATTTAAATATAATACTACTAACACCTCAAAATGAACAAGTAACCGTAAAATACTGCATTTTTAATCGAAGGAATAAAAATCGGCAAATAGACCAAAATTCGCAGCTTAACGATGAGTGTCCGTACAGAATCAGTTGGTGGCATATCTCTGTTACACAAAAACAATCAGAGAGAGAAAAGAGTTCGTTGGTTTTATGAACGAGTTTAAATAAATGTTACTGCGGTCATAATCTTTTAAGCATTATAGTTTTAAATATATTGTATTTACAGAAATTATAGATTTTAGATTAATTAAATATATAGATTAGTTTAATTTTATTTCGCATATTTTTTCAAGTATTATCATGTGTGATATAGCTTAAAAATGAACTAGAAGGTGAATTAAGACCTTTTCTAGTTATTGTGGTTTTACTGTGGAGAGTCATGGTCTTTGGTATTGTATATCAATTTAAATAATTCAAGTAATTTGGATTATAGGCTAATGATTGTGAATAAACAGATTGATATTAACCGATCATATGGTCTCCTCATTTGACCCAACTCTTTGACAGTTAATTGCTTATAAGGCAATATCGATTGTGGGAATGAACGTATTAGTGTAGAACTCTGGAGTGGGTCAAAATCCAGCTTAGGATTGTGGGTACGAAGAAACCGTAATAAATATCGACACTTTGACTGGCGTGGACTGCAAATTCGACACTTGCCCGAGCGGGCTCTGTATCTGTAACCGATCGTTGTGTGTTATTGAACACACAGGAATACAATTGCGATAGTCCCCCGAACTAGATCAACGTGGCCCTTCATAGCGTAGTGTGTATAAGGGTATCGTAGCGTAGCCAAGTATATGCGTAGTGTGTATATGCGTAGTGTGTATATGCGTAGTGTGTATATGCGTAGTGTGTATATGCGTAGTGTGTATATGCGTAGTGTGTATATGCGTGTGTCTATATGGTAAATGCTATAAACACACGTACGTGCTATGGTAGTGCGTAAATGAATAGCGTAGTGCGTACATGCATATCGTGTGTATATGCGTAGTGTGTATATGCGTAGTGTGTATATGCGTAGTGTGTATATGCGTAGTGTGTATATGCGTAGTGTGTATATGCGTAGTGTGTATATGCGTAGTGTGTATATGCGTAGTGTGTATATGCGTAGTGTGTATATGCGTAGTGTGTATATGCGTAGTGTGTATATGCGTAGTGTGTATATGCGTAGTGTGTATATGCGTAGTGTGTATATGCGTAGTGTGTATATGCGTAGTGTGTATATGCGTAGTGTGTATATGCGTAGTGTGTATATGCGTAGTGTGTATATGCGTAGTGTGTATATGCGTAGTGTGTATATGCGTAGTGTGTATATGCGTAGTGTGTATATGCGTAGTGTGTATATGCGTAGTGTGTATATGCGTAGTGTGTATATGCGTAGTGTGTATATGCGTAGTGTGTATATGCGTAGTGTGTATATGCGTAGTGTGTATATGCGTAGTGTGTATATGCGTAGTGTGTATATGCGTAGTGTGTATATGCGTAGTGTGTATATGCGTAGTGTGTATATGCGTAGTGTGTATATGCGTAGTGTGTATATGCGTAGTGTGTATATGCGTAGTGTGTATATGCGTAGTGTGTATATGCGTAGTGTGTATATGCGTAGTGTGTATATGCGTAGTGTGTATATGCGTAGTGTGTATATGCGTAGTGCGTATATGCGTAGTGTGTATATGCGTAGTGTGTATATGCGTAGTGCGTATATGCGTAGTGTGTATATGCGTATATGCGTAGTGATACTATACAATGATACTATACAATATTATGATACTATGATACTCTACAATATTATTTTTAAATCAATTTTGCCGAAAGAAATTAAGAAAAGTTTTTCTCTAGGCCTTTTTTTGGGGGCATGCCCCCCCCCCATGTCCCCCCTGGACCCGCCGCTGGGTGGCGAAGATACCTTCTGCGACGTTACAATTTATCTTTAGGTTCTTCCACTTTCATTAAAGCTGTTCAGTTCACATTCAAGAGTAGGGAGCGGATATCTATGATTTTACATATTTTTGTTCATTGCTTCAGGGCATAGCTAACTGAAATTCTTGACATTTGGTTCGAATTGGATGCTATTTAGATTAATGTTTGTGCATATTTAGTCATTTTTTCCTGTTAGTGTTTTCCTGTAATAAAAGCATATTTCGGTAAAATAGAGACTTACCTCTCAAATGTTTTGTAGAATCTATATATTTTCATTCCAAGCATGATTCCCCTGAACTTTATCAAGAAAGATTAATGCAGGAAGTGAAATATTGTTAATTTGAATTGCATACTAAAGTTCATATTACAGAATTTTTAGTTCAGCATTAAAATACAATGCCCTTTCATTTGATTTCAATGTTGTTCGTTTGTTTATGCACTTATTTTATGTGTGTCAAATTTCTGGTGAGTGTGATAGGGAAAAATGATCCATTATGCGTAAACTGGGGTCAAGTATTATTAATTTCAGGACACTATTTATTTAAAAAAAAACAAAATAAGTTGAGGTTACAATCACGGGACGTTCGAATGAGAATTACTCGAAAATGTGCTATGTAGGGGTTCGGTTGGCGAAGGTCCCGTCGTGATTTGTAATAACATTAAAACCTCTTCTCTTTAAGAGTCAATTTTAACAAAAAGAGCTTGACTTCATCCACTCAGCCTCAACTTTTAAATGTATCATTGTAGAGCTCATTTTCAGAGTGAGGTATCTCCACGAAACGCAATTTTTCAGAAAGGGAAACAAATCGCGTGCAGCTTTATAGCGAAGATAGGATTGAACGATTTTATGATATTTTTAAAGGAAGGAGAAAAGCCATTTTTCAACAATATGGGGCAGCATAATGCAGGGGCGCCTTAAGAATATATCAATACAGAGAACACAAAAGGAAATGAAAATTCGTTACTATGGAAATGAGCTCCTCAATCGGGATGGGTATGATGGCGTATGCTATTTGTACTTTTTATTTGCGTATCTGGTCATGTTTCTCCCATTAATCCTTCTTTTCCTCAGCTAATACATTTCTCAAGTTTTACTGCTGGTTATTTTTTAATATATTTAATAACATATTATGAGTATATAGAGTGGGAATATAGTTGTGCGAGTGAAAGCATTTCTTTTATTTTAATTAAAAAATGCAAAAATTTTATCAAAATTTTCATTTATTCTTTTTTAAATGCAAATTTTGAAGATAAGTCTCTTCAGATCCAGAATATTTTTCTGGGAAGGGGGTGTTTTGAATATTTTGTAAAACATTTTAAAAATAATTGTAATTGCGATACGGTTAAAATAGGAACCAGTGTCTCTTGTAAAGCACTACCAGTACATGTTTACTATTTGATTTGGTTACATTTTGAAACATTTAATACATTAAACATTAAAAAGAAAGCAAAGTGTAATCTAACTAATAACAAAAGCTTGGTGGATGAATACATGAACTACCAAATTTCTGTTTTAAAACCATCAAAAACTTTTTTAAAAAAATATGTCTTGGTTACATAGTACTCAGTAATATAGTCCGAGTCGTAGGGTTTATGCGAGTGGTCCTCTTGGATTTAAGCATCCCAAATGAGTGCTTGGTTAGCCGTGGGGCATGTGGCAGACCCTTTGCCCAGCTTGCTCGATAGCTGGCGTGCGCGCGGCGGTGCCTCCCTCGGGCGCCGCGGCGGCAGAGAACCGCTGGCGTGTTGTTCGCCCTCTACGTGAACCGTCAATGGCTGGGTCCCGGCGCGGACTTTCGACTTTCGATTGCCCTCTGCCGCGTTCAGTGCGGATGGGCGACTTCCAGGGTCTGGCGCTCTCGGTGCAGTCGAACTCGTGACTCCTGTTTGGATATTTCCTAGGGACTGGTGGTTCTCAAATTAAAATGGGATTATAAGAGCGCTGATTGAAACGGAGGATTCGAGGGAATAAAATAATTTTTTTCTGCTACAGTGAACACTCTGTAACACGAATTCCAAGGGACCGAAATTTTCGGAGTTCGTGTTATAAAAATTCGTGTTATCCGAGATTAACAATGTCCATATTACCGTAATCCCCTGCCGGGACTGAAGTTTTGTTCGTGCTATGGCGAAATTCGTGTTTAAGCGAGTTCGTTGCTAAGGAGGGTTACTGTAGTATGTGATTTGCGGTTGACTAACAAAATCAATCGAACTGCAGTATATGTTTAAGTAATCGATTCTGGAAACATGGTGAAACACGTCGGTGAAAATCGTGCACGGTAGCAACTCGCCGTTGTAATGTTTTGTCGTTTGTTGTTATTTATTTGTAACTTTGTAATATAAAACTTAATAAATAATATTCTTTGTACATTTTATAAGATACGCGCACTAATTAGATATGGTTTTCCAATTGGACGTGCCAATTTCTCTGGATATTACATAGGAGTAGACAGAAAAGTTTAATGTGATAGTTAATCTTTAAAATATTGGTATATTAGTAAGGGAACATGGAGGGGCAAAAATCGTGCTGAACAAAACTTCCCAAAATGGTTTTACAAAAATTTGCACGCACTGCGCATGAATAGCAAATAAACTACTGTCGAATACAGTGCTGTTAAGTAAGTATTTTAACCTAAAGAGTCATCACAAATTCTGCCACTGTCTTTTGTTCTTTCTCTACCAAAATTATCAACATTGTTACTGTTCAATAACATGACACGTGAATAGCAAATATGTAATGACGGTCCTCCCCCTTGGAGTCTTGCTCATACATGACGTCAACCATGTTGTAAGCAGCGCCGTACTGAACTTGGATAATTCAATCAAAAAAAGGCCTTAAGTTTACTTTTACCTTCCTTTATGTAGCAAAATGGATTTAAAGATTAGTGTTCGAATTATGTAATTATTTAAATAATATGTATGGTAATATATATATATATATATATATATATATATAACATAAATAATATACAATATAATAATACATATGTTCATTAGTTAACAAAAGTGTACGATGGCCCCCTCCAAATGTGATCGACTGGGTCCGCCCCTGGAGTACACACATTGTGAAAATATGCGAAAAAATGCAAACAAATATTTGAATTTTTCAGTCGAAATCGAAACGTTTCATTGTTTCGAGATTTTTCTTAAAGTTTCTGGGCACCTTTCGGAATCGTGGATACCGCCGAGGTGGACAGAGGTTGCATAGTTTCGTAAATTTCTTTGCGTATCGGAAATTAGTTATGTAGATATCGCAAAGATAAAGTCCAATCGATAGCTACTCCATTACATAACCTGAGTCATACATCTCATATGACGCAAGTTAGTTTTTTACGCTATGTTTCTTTCGCTGGAGCTGTGAGTACAAGTAAATGTAATATGATAAGCGTCATACGAATGCCGTCCAAGAAGTTACCGTTTCAAGTGTGGCAATGCTCCACCTACGTCATTAATTTCCTTCTTTCGCCTTACACTTTGTTCTCCTTATGCTGACTTTGCGCATCACTAATTACGTACTCATATTACCTCCGCGTTCATTCATGCGGCATGTTCGTCGTATGATTTTGTATTTATTTGTATATATTTTTCCTTTTAAAAAATGTCACAACTACTTGTAATCTTTATTCCGAAACTAAACGACTGAGTACTTCTGTTCTTTCTTTAATTTTTCTTTGCGTGAAGGAAGTGTAACAAGGAGTGTCACAATGTATAAATTGTGAAAGGTAATCAACTTTGCAACGATATGACCCAAAAATTACTGAACGAAGAAAAAACTTCTTTCCAAGTGCAATTTATATTGGTAGTACATACAAAAGTGGACTGCCGTCGAATATATATAAACACACACACACACTCACATGTATATTGTAATATGTTTAACCTGATGTCTAAAAGGACTCATTTCTGGTTGGTGATGAATAGTGGCGGTGACACAGGTAATGAATTTATGCCTCTAGGAATGCCAGGTGCGTCCCCGTTCGGTGCACTAGTTTCTCTAATGTATTCTTTACCTGTTCTGTAAGTAGCTAAATTTACTGTTCTATAAAATTACGATTGCCTTGAGCGTATTGTACAATCTTATCATCAGTCTAACTGCTGAAAATAGTTAGGCCTATTTCAAATCAAATTTCCTCCCAGAGATTCTCATGTTGAGAACTCTGTCTCGACAAAACTTCACACAATGTAGAGTAGTATATAGAGGCGAACTGGCAGGATCTGCTGTAATATAAGTCGGCAAGAGTCGCTGTCGGTCGCCCGGTCTGTCGCCACGTCATTTCAGATAGCTCGCAGATGAAGTTTAGTCAACCCCTTTTTAATTTTTTATTACTTTGCAGAAAGACAGCATATGATAGATAGATGAGTGTTCACATTTCTCTGATCGTTCCTTGAAGCGCAATACAAGATGTGGCCTAATGATGTTTCCATATTTAAAAAAGAATTAATCATGAATATTGTGTTGCTTCAAATTAAATAAAATCCTTCCGTATGTACTAAAAAAATTACCCTTTTAGGGACTCTGCAGCATTAGAAGTAAGATGCGTACGTCCATAGTTTCGCGACCTGGGTCCCCAAAATACTACTCGCTTTTGGTGTTTCATTTTTCGGGCCTGCTGGGTAAATTATACGTGGAACGCTGTTCGTACTACAAAAGAAGTACACTGTCAGAAATGTTATTAATCTAATGTAGATTAATGCATTATACATGAAACTTAATATATTTGTACATTAAATTTAATACACAAGTTAAATCAGTGTAGATTTAATGTAGAGATTCTCCCATTTCCCTGCCTCTCATCATTCATCATTCATATTTAAAAGTCACTTGTCCATCAAGATCATTCTTTCATTCAGGAATGACCACAAAGCATTGACTCTGTCATGTGTACATTCAATTTATGTGCGTCCGTGATAATTCTATTAATGTAATTTACAGTAAAGTAAGCGGACATTTCTGACTGTGGAGGTACGTTCGATTGATTGGCCGGCGAACGGGATGCCTGGGATCTGGGGGCGTCCAGGTCAGGCCAGGCCCGCGCAACGCGCGTCTCCGTAGACCGGGCCCGACGCGGCGGCGGCGGCGGCAGGGCCGCGACCGCGCGCGCCGCGCCCCGCGTCCTGCCCCACCGGGGGCCGCCGCCGCCGCCGCGGGACGATCGATGGCGTGCGCGATGTGGGGGAAGTCGGAAGTGGCACCGGTGCGACGGAGCAGTGCATCGCTCCGCCCCGCGCGGGACCCAAATAGCGGACGGCTGTCCCTGGTCGTCCCTCGCCGCCCCGCCCCGCACCGCCCCGCGCCGGCCCACTTGGCGACGAGGCGCGGGCGGCGGCGGCGGCGGCGGGGAGACGAGGGCGTCGCGGTCACTGCAAGAGCGCCGCCGCCTGCGTCGTCGCCGTGCGTCTCGATTGTGACGCCGCGCGCAGGTGTGCCAGGCAATGCGGCTGGCCCAAGCGACGCGTTGAAAGCCATGGAGCAGTGGGATTGAGATTCGCTGAGGCCGCGCCATGACTCTTCTGTTTCAAATGGATTAATATGAGAAATGAACACAAATCTTACGGAATACCTAAGAAAGAGGTGAAAGAATGAGACTTTTTCGTTTTGACGATAAAGCCACTGGAAAATATTTTTCGTCTGTTTTCCTATCATTGCCCTCTTTAGTGTTTAAAAAATGTAATCGTCATTCGTTCTTATCATTTTCAATATCGGAACCCCTTGAATAATTTTTGAACGCGTCTGGGCCAGAGCAGAAGAGACAGACGTACTATCTTAATGCGTATGCACCGCTTTTCTGTAATAACATTCATTAAAATCTAAAACGTCATAGATTTGCTTCTCTCTGTACGTAAACTCGACATCTGGGTGTAAATTAAATTAGGTTGTGCGCAAAGGTTAATGAAAAGACATTACAAAGTTTCAAGTTGGGAAGTCATATTCACAAACAGCGGGATTGAGACGTTCGACTGACAGTCGACTCGTAAATGGCGAACAATTGTACTAGATGTGTTAACTCGCAGACATAAATGGAATAATGAGCATAATGTTGCGTAGTGTGATAGTGCATCACGCAATATGTAAGTCGTAATATTTACCGAGTCCGAAGTATCTGTTGTCTCGGGAAACAAATTTGGGAGTTAGTTTTATCCAGATTCAGTTTGCAGTTTAGTGCATTCGTGACGTAACGTGTGCATAACTCGTACTCCTTTCCTTGGTGCTTCTAGCTCTGTGAATTAAAAAATGTACTAATACAGTCAAAATTCGCATTGAAATTACAGGTAAGTTAAGAAAATCTTTATAGAAATGTGCTTCCGTAACACTATGATTTATTATCATCGATTTTCGTAGTGAACATATATTACTCGGTTAACTGTGGGGTGGCTTTTAATAAGTTATTTTCTAAACGCTTTCTCAATTAGCATCTTTCATTCATGAGCAATGCAAATCTGTAATAGAGCTGTTTATGAACACTTAATTATCAGTATTTGTGTAGTAACACAGTATTTTTGATGAAACATATTTTATTGCCTTATATTTTACGAGCGGCATTGTTATCATTGCTTCGTTATTATCTATTTCGAAAATGATTTTGTCATCCGTATTTGAGGGAAGAAGAATAAATATATATTTTAGTCGCATAGTTTTACTCTTAAATTAACCGACGGGGACTATTTTTCCACATTACGTCTGGCAGCAAAATTTTTGGGTTGTAAATAGCACCTCATCAATTTGTGCGGCCGGAATCGTCTGCGGCGTCACCTAGCGCACCCCAGCCTCTCCTCTCCTCGCCCTTCCTGCTTCCTCGCCCTGTCATACCACCCCGCGCCCCCACTTCCCTCAACACCGCTCCCGCCCCGCCATACCACCCCCGCCCCCCCCCAGCGCCTCTACACCGCGCCCGCACCACCCACCCACTCTCTCGCCCCACCACACCATTGCGCCGCCCCGTTACACTATTCCCCGCCCTGTCACACTAATCCTCGCCCGTCACACTATTCCCCGCCCCGTCACACATAATCCCCGCCCCGTCACACTAATCCCCGCCCCGTCACACTAATCCCCGCCCCGTCACACTAATCCCCGCCCCGTCACCTAATCCCCGCCCCGTCCACACTAATCCCCGCCCCGTCACCTAATCCCCGCCCGTCACCTAATCCCCGCCCCTCACACTAATCCCCGCCCCGTCACACTAATCCCCCCCCGCCCCGCCCCGTCACACTAATCCCCCACCCGTCACACTGATCCCCGCCCCGTCACTAATCCCCCGCCCCGTCACCCTAATCCCCCCCGTCACACTAATCCCGCCCCGTCACACTACCCCCGCCCCGTCCCACTAATCCGCGCCCCGTCACACTAATCCCCGCCCCGTCACACTGATCCCCGCCCCGTCACACGAATCCCGCCCCGTCACACTTGATCCCGCCCCGTCCACACTGATCCCCGCCCCGTCACACTGATCCCCGCCCCGCCACTATCCCCTGCCCCGTTTCCCGCCCCGTCCACACATCCCCGTCCACACTAATCCCGCCCCTCACCCAATCCCGCCCCGTCAAACTAATCCCCGCCCCGTCACACTAATCCCCGCCCCGTCACACTAATCCCGCCCCGTCGCACTAATCCCCGCCCACCGTCGCCTAATCCCCGCCCCGTCACCTAATCCGCCCCGTCCGCACTATCCCCGCCCCGTCGCACTAATCCCCGCCCCGTCGCACTACCCCGCCCCGTCGCACTTCCCCGCCCGTCGCACTAATCACGCGTTTCCCCGCCCTGCCACACCGTTTCCCGCCCTGCCACACCGTTTCCCGCCTGCCACACCGTTTCCCGCCCTGCCACACCGTTTCCCGCCCTGCCACACCGTTTCCCGCCCTGCCACACCGTTTCCCGCCCTGCACACCGTTTCCCGCCCTGCCACACCGTTTCCCGCCTGCCACACCGTTTCCCGCCCTGCCACACGTTTCCCGCCCGCCACACCGTTTCCCGCCCTGCCACACCGTTCCCGCCCTGCCACACCGTTTCCCGCCCTGCCACACCGTTTCCCGCCCTGCTGCACCACACCACTAAGCTCCATGCCACCACTCCCTTCCCCGCCACACCACTCCCTTCCCCGCCACACCACTCCCTTCCCCGCCACACACTCCCTTCCCCCGCCACACCACTCCCTTCCCCGCCACACCACTCCCTGCCCCGCCACACCACTCCCTGCCCCGCCACACCCTACCCTGCCCGCCACACCACTCCCTTCCCCGCACACCACTCCCTGCCCCGCCAAACCACTCCCCCCCGCCAAACCACTCCCCGCCACGCCTCACCACACTCTGTCAGCCTCGCTGCATCTCTCTCAGCCTCGTCTGCGCAACTCCACGACCCGACGAGACCGCTTGCCCCGCTGCACCGCCGCACCACCGCACCACCGCGCCACGTTACCGACCAGCGCTCTCCAGTGAAGAGGCTTCGCGGCTGCCTGGCGCCCGGCGCCCCACCTCCCCCACCGTCACACTCCACTCCAACCCCACCCCCGGACCCGCTCCCGGCCCTAGCCTCTCCCCTCCCCTCAGTTCTCCCCCGCACCCCAACTGTCCACCCTCTCTCCCCTCGCTCACCCCTCGCCTCGTCCCCAGCCTCGGCCGCCGCCCCGTGTCTGTTTATTTGCTATTAAACCGCGCCGCGCCGCGCCGCGGGACGAGTGGCCCGGCGGCCACGGCGAGTGGGCGGCGGCGCGCCGAACGTGCGGGGCGACTGCCCGCGGAAGAGGGAAGCACGCGGACCGCGCGGAGTGCTCCCGCCCGGATTGCGGAGGGAAGGTAGAGAGGAAGGCTCGGAGGGCGAGAGCGATATTCCTCTCGACACTGCGAGGTTTTCGGGGGGGGGGAGGCTACGTACACACTAGCGACGAGGCCGAGAGGAGGGAAAGGGAAAGTGGATTATATGAGAGACTCGAATTAGAACAGTGGGGAATTTGTACGCGTAAGGAACACACAGGGAGGATGAAAAGAGGTATAATTGATAAGAGGAAATAAAAGAAAGTTTACTTTGGAGAGTAACGAGAAATTAGAGCAGCACACAGCTTAATATGGGGGAGGACGGATAAATTGAATAGTAGATGCAGGCGAACAAAAAAAATGACTGGGAAAGGGAGGCGTATTGAACGACCGCGATTGGAGTAGGGCAAAAGACACGAGAGAGAGAGAGAGAGTGAATGATTTGAAGGGAGACGGCGAAATTCCACAACGCGCGCGAGAGAACAGTCGACAACGCTGGAAGACTGGTTTTGACACGTTATTCGTCTGTTTTGGTGTTCCGAGCGGTGACGGCGGCGGTCCAACTGAACAGGCTGCGGAAACACCGCCAGACAGAGGGAACTGGGCCACTCGAGAGGCAGACCACAAGGGACTTTGCGGATGTGTTGATTATGCTCGCGTAATGGATGTGACAGAATGAGATGGCGCTGCACAATGCCTTCTACTCGCATTTTTAGCATTGAAGTGTCTGCAGTAAGACAAACAATGAAGGTATGCCTCTGAAGGCCAAGAGAAAATAAATGTTTTTTCAGAACAAAGTTAACATTTAAAAACAGTTGGATTTTGCAAATGAGTTATGACGTCTTTATTTTAATAAATTCACGATATATCCGTAATTTTACATTATTGATAATTATAAAAAATGAAATAACTTATTGATGTGAATTTTTGGAAATCTCACGGTCGGGTGATGGATCGATGCATGCAGAAACATTTTCTACATTATAGTGAGGTCGTTAGTATGTTCTGTACGGCGTAGACATTTTGATTTCGATATTCCACTCTGTAAGCAGTCATATGAGATGCCGACCAATAGAATATCGCCCATTGTAGAGAGTGTTCCTCGTTCCCTGTTCGGAACCGCGAGACCACTGGAGAGACCTCGCCCTTTCGTAAATGGGAAGTGTTCTTGTGCCGTGAACTAACAGCGCGGAAAGTGGCAAGGATCGGTGTTAGATCGAGCGCTCGGGGTCCGGGAGGGAGGGGGGGCTGATAAATGGGGCCAATGGTCCCGAGAGGCTGCCTCAAATGTAGCGCTCCACGATGGATGCGGCCCGCCGACGACTTCACCGTGGCTGCCCCCCCTCCCCCGACCTCCCTTCGAACACGCTTCCACCTCGAGCGCTGCCACCGTCGACTGTGTGTTCTCACGTGCCCTTTCGTTTGCTGATCTGTTTGGTGGTTCTTGCGGTGATTTGCCTGTGCACACCACGAAACCTCTTCAATTAGCTGATTAATATTTAGCTAATTAGCTGAATCGATCTCCCTAGGTCCTCTCATCAGGACCACCCAACCCTCCGCCACAATGTCGTCTCAGCTTCGCCTCTAGCATGTTATCATACCGCAATCGAATACTAGCGTCCGCTAGTAGGAACCTCAAACAAGGGCGACAACAAACACAGAAATATCTGGATAACAATCTTTCCTTTTTTTATGTATCCCACCCTCATCTCTTACTACTAGCAATCGACGGCGTCGTTTCTGCACTGCCATTTACGAATTCTCTCCCTTCCTTCTGCGCATTCCTCTGTGGCTGTCCTTTCGAAAACCTCGCACTTCGCTCCCCGCCCGCGGCGGGCAGTACGCTCGCCCGGCGTCGCGTCGCCGGGGCGTCCAGCATCCTCCCGGCGCGAATGACGTCACGGGCCGGATGCGGCGCCCGGGCGCAGGAATGAGGTGCGCGGTTCGACCGTAATCAGGCGGCGCGCACCTCCCATTCGCCGGGCGGACCGCAGCGCCCCGCCGGGTAATTGGCGCACGGTCACGGCCGCTGCCCCCGGCCCCCCATCGCCCGCCCCCGCCCCGCCCGCCGCGCGCAGGCCTCGCCCTCGGTCCAGAGGCCCCCCGCCCCCCGCCACACTCTCCACAGTCAGCGCGTCAGCTCGGCCACGGTGGCCACCGTTGTCGTTCGCTAGGGGACGACGCCTGGCGGAATGACGAGCGCATTCGCCTTTACTGCCGGTGCCGGTTTGATTCCCTGACGCTTCGATGTGGTGGACCCCAGCGAGCTCTCGGCACGTGTTCTCAGAGTTCTCCCGTTCTAACTTTCCCTCTTTCCCACCTCTTCTCTACATTCACCTCAATCATTGATATGGGGATTTCATTAGATCCAACACTGATGAGTCTCAATGATCTTTAAATTCTAAATAAATAATAAATGAAAATTCAAATCCTCTAAATTCAAATAAATAAATAAATGAAAGGCCCCTAAATTCAAATAAATAAATTTCGGGCTAAAGTATCATAAATCAAAGCGATATCACGAAGTCGCTTGTGCATGTTTTGAGTTTGTTGTTAACTTCCGCAGTGTAATAATCAAGAGATGCACAGGACGATAAGATTATCAACAGTGCAATTGAAAATCAGCGACTATTGACAGTGATAGGTATTGATTTTTCATGTAAGTTCAGTTAAATCCATGACTTATTACGTGTTTTCTTACATTAAAAATAATTAATCGTTTGGTCTCCCTGATTTCACAAATGGCATCGTATCATTCATCAAATCTGCAAGGTGATCTACCCTATGGAGTACAGTTACTCTCCCCCCGCCCTACCTTCATCCTTCGCCCGAACCAATATTGAATCATCCGCATGCCACACAGCGCACTTGATTACAGGGAAAGCTTTTGAAATCCAGAGGCAGCCGCACGGACGCTTTAGGTCAGGGATAGGTGCTTCATTAGCTCGCTGCATGGAATAAAGCGCACACGGTGCGACGCGAGGCGGGGCGGGTTGGGTGGAGTGGGGGAAAGGTGGGGAAGGAAATAACCCAATGAATAATAAATGATTTCCGTGAACAGTATTGTTCTGAGATGTGTTACACCTTCCGTGTGTGATCCGTGTCACTTCACAGTAGCTGCATCAATCGGAGTGAAACTCCACGATAGGGCGGTGAATCACGTGCGTCAAGGGGATAGCGTGTCGATAGTCTTCGCCAAGGTCACTATGTATTCATAAGTGCTTCCATTATTGTCAACGAACGCCTCCCGAATAGTGATTGTGGGTGGCCTTCGCATCCGTCATGACGTTTATCTCGGGCGGCGTCGCCTCCGTCTCCGCCCCCACCGTCGCCGCCGCCGTCTCTACCGCTGCCGCCTCCGTCGCGCCGCCTCCGTCGCGCCGCCGCGTAGACCCCGCCAGCGTATGCGAGACGAGACGAGACGAGATGCAGGGCTGTGGCGATGGGTTCGGGAGCGACGGCGCGGGACGGGGCCGGGGACTGCGCCGTGGCGGGGACGGGGGTCGTCTGTAGCGGAGTGGAGAGGAGGACGGGGCAGCGGCAGCTATCGATCCCCGCCCGGCCGGCGGCGGCGGCGGCGCGGGCGCTGCCTGCCCCGCCTTGCCGTCCCATCCCCACCCACCCCACCCCTCCCCACCCTCCCCGCCCCGCGCCGGGTGCGCTCACCCTCGCCCGGGCCCCTGGCCTCCCCTGCCGCCGCCCCGTGCCCATCCGCCCGGCGCCGCGCGGCGTTCGATTCGCCTCGGCCCCAACCCCGGATTAAATCCCGGACCTGGCGCCCGCCGGAACCCTCCGCTCTTTAAATACGACGCCGCCGCCGCCGCCTCGGGCGGATCTCGCCTGCTTCGTTTGCGCCTCCCGGCGGAAGCTGCCTCCGCGGACGCTGTTTTGCCTTAGTGGGGCTCGAATTGGGGTTTATTTGAAGGAGGAGATGGCTAAAAGGCCGCTCTTCAGTCTCGCGGCCATTTACTGAAGGCCCAAGCCAGGGAGATGTATAAAAAGCTGTGAATGATGAAGGGGTGGCTAGGATGTTATTCGGAAACGGGAAAAATATGTGGAAGCGTCACAAGCTTGAGGAATGGCAAATGACGTGATCGGGAATTTGAATTTCAGAGTCCAGAGAATGGAATGTTATCTCATTTAGACCTTTAACACTTCATTTCGCATGCCCAGTGATCCATGTTGATGTTCCGAATCAGTCAATCTTTTCCTGGATCGCGGAGTCTCCAAAAAAAGCTCGTCGTTCTGCACAAGCAATCATCTGTGAATTGGGTACAATTACATTTGTAATTCGACTGACGGCAACAACAGTTTCGTCACTTCATAATTGCACATAATTCCATTGTGCAACACTCCACAGCCATTGCGTAAGAGTAAAGCTCGACGTAGCTCTATGTAAAAAAAGAAAAGCCACAATGTTTGGCATTGTTAGATATTCACACCTGTTGGGGAAGGATGCGTGCAGACGCATTTGCGTGATGGCTGTGCAATGGAACAGAAGCAATCCTCGGCGTGTTAGCCCACTAGTCACGTTAATCGCTTCACAACGCTATTCGCGGATATTGGCTGTTAGCAGTTTATCGGCGTTTGCTTAGCCGCCAATCAAAATGCCCAAATAAGAACAGGCGAGCTGTGGGTTTGGTTGCGCACCGAAGCACCGAGCCGTTTGTCTCTTGGGCGTGCAGCTAAGGAGAGAGGATGGGTAGAACATTCCTTCAAATTCGAATGAAATAAAATTGAGCTGGCACTATTGTGTTTGCAACATATTTTCCTTACATTTTCCAAATATTTTTTCGTCCTATGTCTCTTTTTCTGCCTCTAGACACTCTTGTGTTTTACTACAAACCAGAAAAAAAATCATTCAGTATTTATTTGGTGTTAAGTAGACTGACGTTTGACCGAGTCATTCGTATGACGTAAGGATTCAATTCTTTCATTCACGTCTTTCATTCAAATTTTAGATGACTGTTAAAAGTATGCCTTCTTTTGCAAGACTTTTTTTTAAATCTTCGTAGACGCATATTTGTTATTAGCAGCATTCCCTAAATAATCGCATTTTTAAATTCTTTATTTGAGAGTTTGTAGCCAGTTGGGAATGGACGGACTTCTGCCGGCGTTATTGGGAAAGGCTTAAGGAATGCTGCTCGTCTTTTCCTAATCTATTTCCGTCCATTAGCGCTCATCTTCACCACGAGGCGTGCTGGCGTGCTCCGTGGACGCGTTCCTTCGCGCCCGCACGCGTGCTTCCGTGCCTCTGCTTAGTCAGGCGTGTTTATGCTTGTTTGGGCACGCAAGGCCTTTTTCGAAATTGCACGCCTTCCTGGTGTGTGCATTTAGCACGTTCGTGCATATCGTGTACACTTCATGTGGCCTCTACTTATGTGCCCATCACGAATTCGTTTTCCTTGAATGAGCACTTCGTTGGGGAATTCATTACTAGGATGTTACTTCAGATGCAAATATAGAGTTCGTATGCTCCGCGTCATATTGTCCAATAAAGGCGTTTCGTAGACGTATTGCCTCTGTGAAACTATCAGTCTGACTCCATCACCATAGATTTCTTATAGTATTCAGAAATTAATGGAAAGTCATTTTTATTTTGAGACCCATTTTCATCGCAGGCCAAATGGAGGTTGAACAGAATTAAACAAGAAGTTAGAGTAAGTAATATCTGTTTATTAACTCTTTACTGCAGATATCCATATTGAAATTTGAAGAATAATTTTGATGAAGATTTTAACTCTACTACACTCCGAATTACTTTCTTCAATATGTTTAAAATGTTACGATGTATGCATTATAGGTTACCACTCTACGAGATTGAACATCAGAAAAATGATCGTGAAGGCGCCTCAGAAAAATAGGTTTCCTTAATTTGCTCCGTTCTAAAAAAATTAATTCAACATTGAATTTTAAATTTTCTTCCAATTGTGTTCGTTGGGACATTCGACTTCTGTGTATACCCGAATTTTTCTACTTTATCCCGGATGTTTTATCGGATTCTAA
>JAHLJT010000631.1:192316548-192451548 GCA_031308135.1 Acheta domesticus | reverse complement strand
CGCGGCTGTGTAAAATTCCGAAGTGCGATCTTCCTTCTTCATTAGTGTAACTATTTAAACTTTGACTATATGCACTAGTTATATTCTGACATCAATGACGCAAGTACAGGGACGCTGTTTTTTATGCAGTGATTGTGCAATCATTGAGGATATGAAAAAAGCATATTCCCCTTCCATTGCATTTTCATATTGACGTACGCCGCAATTTTCTAGCGTGTTTTTTTAAGTATTTTACGCTTACTATTAGTAAAGGAGTAGGTAAAAATACACCTTTATTGTGGCAACACCGGGAGTTTGAAGAGCACGACAATGGTACTGAATTCCCAGATGTTCGCTTTGTATGTGCCTCAGTTGCTGAGTAATCTTGAGGGCCGTAGTGAATCATCCGGTTACTTGAACCTGCAACAGTCCATTCTAGCAGGGAAATTCTGTTACCACTCCTCTCTACAGCATCTCTCTCACGCTTGTGGACACCTCACACTGTTCATGGAGGGCTTCTCCTCGGATATTGCGTTGATCTATATTAAGTTATTCCTATTCAGAAACGCTGATCACGCGTAGAAGAGCTAGATGTCGCCGAAAGTGGACTTCTTTGTTTTGATGTTCTGAGTCACTTCATATTTTGAAAACTACAAATTCCATGGGACAATGAAATCATTAATTTATCTAAAAATAACCCTGTCCCCTAAAGCAATATAGAATCTGGCTATCACTAAGAGCACATATGTACTAAATATTCTAGACCAATGATCTTGTGATTCCCAATCCTCATACCAGACATTCAGGGAGCAGCAATCAATTTTAAACAAATGACAATTACTCCATTATCTCTATTAGTCTGCAAAGTTTCTCACGGAATGGCAAGGAGGAGACAGTTTGTCAACGTAAAAATCAAGGCTTTCAGTCAATGCTTGATGGTGATACAGCTTGTGATCCACGAAAAAAAGTGACGACTTATTGTATGCAGACTTCTAGGCATACATTTCCTTTCGAACCAGGGACGGGGGTCCAGAGTGACAAAATCGAGAACAGTGTTTCACTCGTCTGTCCTCTTGGGGGTGTGGTATCTCATCCCTGTGTGTTTTAACTACCTAACTAGAAAAGTTTAGGACTCCATATCCTAAGGGGTGGTGTCAGGTAAAAAAAAATACGGAGATTTAGAAATGTGATTACATAGAACTGTTAAAACCGTGTGTAATCTATTTGTAATTCTTCAAAGCCATTTTATGTAGGCCTAATGCAAAACAGTTGTTTTGTTATCGAAACCTAAAAATAAAATAGAGGCCCGTTTGAAAAAGTGAAACTCTGAAGATAAAATGTGCAAAAATACAATAAAAAATGAACAAATATTAGGTTTCTAAGCAATTTTTGCACGTATGTCATAATTATATTCCCTTACATCTATACACACCGAAACAATATAAGTTTCTATATACTTCATTTTGAATTTTTTTTTGAAGACGTATCCCATCCCTTTGGATTTGTTCTTATTGAAGTTCATAAAGATCTAAAAAAGTCCATCCTTCCCAATTTTCTAATCTCTTGTTTTCTAGGGCTTTTTGCCGCCGATAGCCAGTTGCCCTTTACGTCCCGATGAGACGCATATTCGACCACACACTAGACACCAACACAGTTAAGGGCTCCTCTGATCTGGGGTCAGCAGAACGTAAGGCTCTCTGCGACAACATGTACATGGGATAGTCGAGACAAACAACCACGCCCGAGGCGGGACTCGAACCCTCGACCCTTCGGGCCTAAGCGCTGAGTCGGTACACGCTCTTAGCCACCTCGGCAATCCAGGTCGGCAGTTTTCCAATCATAACCCAGTTAAATATTTCTGCCTATAACCCTGCTCGAGAACTGCGCGACTTCCAGGAGCTGCTAGGCGGAGTGGGAGTGGGATGGAAAGTTTCGGGGATGAACGGTGCGTGGGCGGTGATGAATAGTCGTGTCGCCTGGCGGGCGTGCGAGGACGGAGGCGCGGGCCTTGGTGAGGGCTGGCTTGGTCGCTGAAGCCGCGCCGGCCCCAGGGTGCTTGCGTGGGTCGGGGATGAAGATCGTGACGTCACTGGGAGTGGGACGGTATGGCTGGAGTACGTTGGCGCGAGTGGCGTATTTTTGTACAGAAGCGACCGCATCGCCCGACTTAGCGAATCGCTTTAAAATAGATTTTTTAGGATTTTAATTGACTAAAATGTGCCATGTTCTGGCTGAAATTCGGAGAGATTGGTTTTGAATTGCTTTGAAAAGAACGTGGACTAATGTGATAGGTTCGTTGATTGACATATATAGGAATATTGTCAATAAGCTCTGTTTTTCTATTTCTATTATACATCGGTGTTAACACAACCAGACCCAATGCAATACATTTACTACCCGAACACTGTGAACGAAAGTCTGCTTTACAGATTTGTTGTTGTACACAACATCTGTTTACAAGTAATATTTGGACAAGTATTTAGGGTTCAGACTTTTGTTAGCAGACAAACGGATCTCGTGTCGCCGTTTTTCATTCACAAGTGGAAATATTTCGTACATTCTTGAAAAGAGTGTGCATCATATTTTCGCCTTGATGACTAACTGGGAATTAGAGGAAATGCAGGTGTACGTGGACGATGATGTAAATATTCCAGGAACCCTCCAAATGAAAGTGTCCGAGGAGGCGATTTTATGATCGTAGAGTCAAGGGCGAACGCACAGTTATAACGAAAATCACTAAGCGTTATGGCAATAAACACACTTCTCTAAGTTTGAAATAAAGCAGTCTGTCGACCAACTGAATCATGGCACACCGAAGCGCATTGCATTGGAGTAGCTCTGTTAGATGTTTGTAAAATAGGGAAGGATTTTTAATTTCAGTTTTGTGCCACTGTTAAGAAAGCAGTGCCTTAAGTAAAGGCAACATCCATTGGAAAGAGCGAGTTCAAAAATGGTCAATAGATTAGTCTAATTTCCAAACGAAGATCGAATTAAGGAAAACAAATCACTGTGCATTGTGAATTTTATGATATTGGTATCTATTTAGATTTATATTGATTCTTATTTTTTACTTTCTATTTTTTCTCTTTTCTGAAGACGTGAAGATTGATATTTAGTCTCAAACATTAGCTATAAACCGAGGTGAAAAAAGAAAGTTATGCAGCCTTTTAATAGCTGTAAAACATAATATTCGCCTTCAGAGGAATAATTTTAGGATTTCACATACTAATACTCCTCAGTCTAAAGTGGAGAAGCAAAATGCTTCTTTCGGTCACTCCCATGTATGCGAGTGCGTGTGTTGCTCCTTATCTGCCGGGTTCGATACGGTTTGCGGTGTCCTTTATCGAAGACGCTCTTCTTATCGAAACTTACAGAATCGGTCGCTTCAGATAACAGCAAGGACCAGATCTTGAATGAAAATACGTTATGTAAATAAAATAAGGCTTCGGCCTTGCTGTTCTGGTGCATTAGCATGGGGCCGTTTCGGGTGCTGATCTTCCAGTTTCCGTGTGCGTCAAAATTCCAGTTTGCACTACACGACATATTACGCACAGACATCCTTATTATTTTGTACCATACCAATTGTGTAGGATTTGTTGAACCATTCTTTGTATAATAGATAACATACATACGAGTAGCTACATATAAAAAATCTTTCCCTAAAAAATAGAACCGCTAGTTCCTAATAGAGGTAAGAATTTGTCATTTAATCTAGAAAGAATTTGCTATGAATACCGAATTATTATTGCTTTTTGAATGACGATTTCGTATCAAAATCTTAAATTGTAAAGCTGATATAATAATAACGATAATGAAGTTTTTTATAGTAGTTATTTTAATTTATTCAAATTCTCAGAAGAGAAATGCCTTATCTTCTGCAGTAATTGGAGCCTGGGGTTTTATTTCAGAAAATCCAAATTTGCGTCACTATCTGCAATGAAGGTGGGCTGTGGAGTGGGTGACTTGGGGAAATTTTTCCAGGTTTTCACTCAGTCCCCCTGTTCGTCTACTCTTAAGAGGTACTTGGTACAACAGACATAACTATCTCGACCAGTAGGCTTGTTAAATATGTTCTTAGTGCACAATGGATTTGTCAAAATTTTGGAAAAAAAACTTTTGACATTTTTAAAGAATAAACAAGTTGAAATAATTTGGAAAAATGAAAATACCCCTATTATATTTGTAGTATTGAATTATATTATTAGTTCATTTAGTAGTAAGGTATTTTCGGATCAAAAGATTACCTGCTCCAATGTTAAAATAAATACAGTTTATGAGTTACACGACAAATATGTAATATCACTTCAATCTTACATCAAACACAATATCTTGTTAACCAAAATTGAATTCGTATTCCATTCTCTAGATGTAAAATCTAATTATTTTTAATTAATTCTCATAAAAATCGTACTCTACTGAATAGTCATTTACAATTCTACACAAGAATGTCACACATAAAATGTCCGCCGCAAGCAAAATTTAATTTTTACTTTATAAAAGGTTAGTTCTTTAAATAATTCACTCATTGCTTTGTGCTGAATTATACGAAAAAAGATTGATAAAAATGTAAACACGTGATAATCCTTAGATCCCTCAACCGTGAACTAACTCTTGAGCAACTGGAGTGTGTCTAATTTCATTGACTTCTCTCCTCGGGCAATCATTTGAGGGTGAGAACGTGTGCAAATCGCGTTTCTAAGTTAAGATCCGGTTTCGCCAGCGGTCGCACATGCGTTTGCCACAAATATTTTGAGACTTTCAGCATCAGAGAAACAACCAGTCGCGTTTCATCTAGTCGTACGCGCGCGTCCGCGCAAAGTGGAAACAGGAAGTGGGTGTCGGTGGGTGCGTTCCAAACTGAGCGGTGAGATGGGGAAAGTGCTGTGGTGCAAATTACAGGATCGCATAAATCGCTTATGTTTCCAAGAATCTTCTTGTCAGATGTTATGCAGAGAGGTTACAGAATTTTGAATTGTTTTAAAGGAAATGATTAGAGTAGATCTGAAAGTCAGTAGGATTTTTCGTTTAGGATTGGGATTCCTAAAAAGCGATCCCTTCTCTCCATTTCCACTGTTACTACAGAATGTACTAAACTCTTCAAATCTTTTAATAAAAATAAATACCTTACTTCTCATTTTTCCCAAAAATTTGACCGTTTCAATGTAATGTTGATGAAAATTATTTGTCGGACTATAATTGTACTAAATATGTTTCTTTCACTTTCATTGCCTTTCGAGAGACCGCTTAGTGTTTCCATGAATATCAAGTACCTAATTAATCTCGTAAGTGAAATTCATATTATATCGCGGGAGTTGGCGGTGCACGTCCCCCGCTGAATTTTACAGAACCAGCGTCGAACTAACGTCAGCTTGCGGGGTTTCCCCTTTCAGGTATCTTACCCAGTGGGACTCCGCGCCGACCGGATATGCTCTAGTAGCTTCCGACATGTGTGGCAGTATAGTACGTGCACGAGTGAATGTGTGTGTTTGTGTAAGGGGAGAGGAGGGAACACGGATGAGGAAGGAAAGATCACGCGCATAATCATTGCGATCGTCGCTTGTTCGTTAGAGTACCGGCATTGGTCTGGTGCAAATTAAGCTATCGATCTGAACAGCCGGCCGCTAGAATGGTCCAGAGAGCTTGCCTTTCGGCCGTCGTGCGTTCTCATCGTTAAGAAGCTAGCTCTCGTTGCACAAACAATGGACCAGAGAAGCGGCTGGAACTGGCTGGAGCAGCGAACACAGGCAGCAGCTGCGCGCTCATCATCCTCAAGATCCGTTCAAATTGACAGTGACTCTGCGGCCATTGGCAACGAGATGTGACACGACATAAGTAGTTGACATCGTTGCAGTGTTGTGTCAAGAGCAGAACGAGTCATGAACTTGGTTTCTTCTCGAACTGAGTCTAATTCATTAATTGCTACGCTACTACGTATGTCCCAAGCTGTAGAGACCTCCCTAAAAAGTTTCCTTTGAACGTTCATACTCCAAATATTTGAGCAACTTGATTCTCGTCAATTTTATACAAATATTATTACAATTTGTGACACTTTTCGAAATGTTCTAGCTTTGCTAACGCATGCGTTACAATATTGACTGATTTTCGTAGGTTTTTCATGAAATACTTCTATGATCGTATCAATGTTGGTTATGATGGTATTAATTTGATCATTGAATAAAGTCATGTTGGGAATTTTGTTCACATCGTAGAGTAGAGCAGGATATGCACTCTTAAAGTCACAACCCTTGACGAGGAATGTGTCTTCGCCCGTGGAATTTCAAGCTACAAAGAGGGTGGAGTGGGTGCCGGTGACCAAAAAACTCTCAGAAAGAAAAAAAATAAGCTGGGCCGCTGTGCTGTGTTGTAGCGGACGGGAGAGTACGTGCGGAATAAATTTAGCCAGTTTTACGCTGGAAATATTTTTGGCATAAAGTTGTTACGGCCTCTGGCGGACGCCGTGATGGTGGCGTGGGCGAGTGCGGGGGAGGGGGAGGAGGGGAAGGGCGGCGGTGGCGGCGGCCGCCGCCAGGGGCGACAGGTGTGGGGGCGGGCGGCAGGAAGTGGAGGAAGAAAACAACACGGACAGCAGCGCGGTTGAAGCAGGCGAACACGCACTTTGAGAGTGGGGTGAAGAGATGCAACGACCTCTTGGCCGCCGTGAAATACTCGTTTGCAGAACAGGAATAGGTGATGGTAGAAGCAAGAGAAATGGGGTGAAAGAAATGGGTAGTGCGTAGTGGCGACGAAATAGTTGATGACTTGGAAGCGAAAAAGTAACTTTGTTTCTGGAGCAGTGAGATGGCCGAAAACTCGGGAGAAAGTACTGTAAAACTAGGGGAGAGATGAAAATATTTACACACACACTAAAAGAAGTATTTTTGAACGTAACGATGGAAATGACGGAAAAAGAAGCTAGAGTAGGCTCACACAGGAAGAGTTAAGGGTACAAATTCACGCCACCAAACGAGTGGCATAAACCAAGAAAGTGGATGTTTCCAAATGGACTATTCAACCCATTACGTGGGAGCGACGGATTCATCGCGCTATAATTTAACAGCGAGGCGCGCGCGCGTCGGAAGCGGGGGTGGGTGACGCGAAGTCTGAAGGGCGCGGGCGGGCGGGCGGACGGGCGGGCGAATCCTCGCCGCTGGTTGAGCGAGTGTTTGCGGCCGTGGGCGGCGTGGGCGGTGGCGCCCGCGGCAGGTCAGAGCCCTCTGGCGACTGTCGCGCGCGACCGCGGCGCTGAGGTGCGCCTTGGGTGGGATCAGCGCCGCCCGTGTCCAAGGCGGCGCCGCCGGCAGCTGCTGGGCAGATGCCGCGCACTGGTCTGAAAACGCGAACGAAACGCTCCCGCGGGAACAGCGTAAGCTCGTGTAGCTGAATATCGCTAAAGAGAGGGCGTATTTCTTTGAACTGTGTGTCCTCTGGCCATTTTCTAAACGCATTAAAAAAATTAATTTAATTGTGCTGAAGAAAAAGAAGAAATATGTAATTGTCTTTAGAAAATGGCCAGAGTCAACATATAGTTCAAATAAATTAACAAATATAAATAAAATTCGAAACTGTATTTCTTTGCCTACGAAATAAATTTTCGTAGGTAATTGGATAATAGAGGTTTGGTCTTATCGGTTTATCAACCCATTATTGTACGGTCTACGGATAGTAATACAAGTGGACATCGTGGATTATTTTCTCAGAGCCAACGCCATCTCACTAGCAAATCGATCATTAATCGTTTTTACGTGCCTTGATCTGGGATATGTTTCGGCACTTCATCCATCCGCTCGCTTCCATTCATTTCCATGGTCCTTGAGGCCACTGAGTGTTTCTTGCCCCCGACGTTAAGATTTACAAATGGTCTCGTTCTCGATTCTCTTTAATCAGAGAAAGGGCAATGCTATTATGGTGTAGAATTAATTTTGTATTCTTTTATTAGGAGGTCTTTTCATTGAAAACTAGCTTTCACAAATTCGGTTGAAGTGCTTGTTTGATAGTCGTTGAATTGTAATGTGGAATGTTCTAAATTTTAGAGTGGTCATTCGTGAATTATTGCAAATGAACTTGCTAATGCTAATGTTAATCTATCTCCGCCGGTACCTGATTTATTATTCCTACAGGTAGCGGCGGAGACAGATTACCCAGCCATGCTCGCTGGTGTGTGGCCCGCTGTAGGCTCACTTCGGCCCACTGTATGTCCCCAGCGCGCGTGCTCTGTGATCTTTATTCGCGCGTAGACGGTCCCTGTGCCACCAGCCACTCGCGACGGCCAGCTGTCGCGTCATGGCCGGATGTGTTTGTTTTCACATCAGGTTGGCTTCCCATGGGCAATCTATTGCTCTTTATTATTACTGACGCATTTACTTTATTGCATTGTTAAAGTAAATATTTGCGGCCGACGGAGAAGTGAACTCGTTACGAAAATGTCAGGGTTCGGTGGCATTCACGTAATTACATTAAATGGCCGCTTTCGTCAGGGAATCATAGTGGAGTATGCAGATTGCCGACATGAAATTGAATTATGAGAAGCAAACAGAGTGCAGATATGCATCGTTTGCCTTTCATTTCTACTGCAATTCGAGCACGAGTTTGTAGATTTATCTTTGCACATGCGTTGCTATTAGACAATTTGAGGGTTGCTTCATCGTTCACGATATTAAGTAAATTTGATTTGCGTAGTATCTAATTTAAAATGATAATAAATTTTAAAGAAAGATATAAGAAATGGGAAACGTGTAGGTACTCGTATATTTTAGTGCAGGGTAATATTTTGATGTAAAAACGGATCGCATCATGTTTTTATATGTACGTGTGTGATGTGGTTCCTATGGGAAGGGGGTTGTAACACAGGCAAATATAATATCAAAATTCTCAGCACTTTTCGAAATTGACGAATTACACCGCCACACGGATTTTGTATGTGGAATGTGAGGTGCTTTCGAGATACTGGGAGAGTCAGAATTGCAGTCTTTGAAGTCCTCCTCCTCCTCCTAGTCAATAGCTCAGGTGTGTCGCTGGTTTTGTTAGATACGGAGAATCTCAGCATTGGCGCTGTTCTCGTACAACTCGATTTCAATTCAGCAACGAAGAGCACGCGCGGAATGCGTGTACAAAGCATTCCATATTAATTGATGTGCATTCACGGAGGCAAGCCTTTGCTCAAGTGCCGATCTCTGGCACTCATGTCCAGGCTTTGTAATACAGTCGAGAATGAACTCGAAAATAGAATGTGCTGCCTCATACAGTATATAAAACTTTAACTCTTGTGAATCATTTAAACAAAAAATTGAATCATAATGAAATCACAATCGAATTGAAATAAAAAGCTATGACGTCACTATAAATCAAAGCAGGTTTATGTCAGCTTTAATTAGGCAATGATAAAAGATTAAAAGAATTATTTTATCTTTCACCAAAAAACAACAACAAAAAACAAAAAAACGTTGGTAATCCGGTTAAGCGAATGTTTTTGCAAAAAGGATGTTTCAGGTATGTCTTTCTGATCTATCTAAAGTTTTAGTTCTTTTTTCGTATTAATGGGATGTGAATTTCATTTTAATCTGCAAATATTTTATTCAATTACATTATATTAGCGTGGCATGTATAAGTCAAGTTTTGAGTTTCTTTACACATACTGATACTCTTCAATCATGACTTGTATATTTAAGAACAGAGATAAAACTCAACTGAGAAATCTGCCCGCAATATGCAGAACCTTCTAAACTGAAACACGAAAGGCATAGACTGCTTGATTTATCAAAATCTTCCAATTCGTTTTCACGCTAGGATTAAATGAATACTCTCATTCGCAGATCCCTCAGCAATGCTTTGGTATTATAGTATTGCGTCATGAGGGGACGTTGGCGCATGTTGGGTGACCCTGATTTCATTGGAGCCTTCTCGTAGCTGTCGCGTCTATAATGCGGGCTGCCTATCCAATTATCGGCCCCACCCCGCCTCGCTTCGCACTTCACAGCCTGCCACGTGGCCCAGGTGGCAGTTTTCTCCAGCAATGCGAGACATTTCGCGTTCGCGAAGTGACACTGTGGATGCGTGGAATTATCACCCTGCACTTGAGCTGAAGACACTTTTACACTTACTGGCAATGATAAGTTGGAGGGACAATTATCGTTTATGACAGTCTACTTCGAGGTTAATGTTTGGGTCACGATGACAGGTACTTATTAGGATTTGATCGTTGTATTCCTAATGAAGATTTTTGATACTGTTTCGTGGTTAAAAGTTTGGAACCTCGGTGTTCGTTCAAGCCAAATTAATCGCCACGTACGATTATACAATCGTACTTATCAACTGCCATTTGTGAATAGTATGGTATCATTTTTCTGGATAAAAAATTTACTCCCTAAAAGTTCTATTCATTACTTTCAATTCTCAGAAGTCATTTACAGGAATATTCAGACATCGTAACGTGAAAAACGAAGAGCACTATGTCTTCCTTCTCAGTTAAACGTGCATAGCACACTTTTCAAAAATAATCTCCGCGCATATAATCATCGAATCAATCACAGTTTTATTGAATAGCATTACTTGTCTACGCAAAGTCTCTTGAAATTTCCTTGAAGTACATAATATTTTTCGGCTACATTGTCGCTACCTTTTACCTTCAATTGTTAATTAATTTAACTGCTTATTTATTTCCTTTCCCATATTTGCTATTCTATTTCCCATATTTATTGAAGCATTGAAGATGGCTGCAATGCGACCAATAAAGATTTGTCGTTCTTTAAAGAAACAATAGTCCACGTCTGCGCTTTCTGTTGAGGAGAAGTAGATAAGCACCACAGCAGTTCCTACAATTAAACCTGCTGAGGTGGCTCAGGTCGTCGACTGATGTCACTACAGCGCCTCTGACCTGGAGATACCAGGGATCTAGTCCCGTCGATTGCAGGATTTTCGACACCAGTTAAAGAGCTATGTCGATATCAGCCGTTTTCTGCAGGTGAATTCTAATGGCCAGCTGCTCTGATCGGTAATTGTTCCGTGGCTTCTCCGATGAACGCCAGGCGAATGCCACAGTAGTACCATAACAAACGGGTCGAATACTGCGCGTGACATTTCCTTCCTCTTACTTGTCCATCCCTCTCCACTCACATTTTTTACACTACCATACATGCCGGAAGACCAGAGCTTGGCCGGAGCGGCGCCCTGCTGGCTGACGTACCTGGGTAAGGAAAATCCCTCGAACGTGAAGGTCGCCTCTGGATCTCACGCTCTAGCGGGTAAGGAAGACAGCTACCTTTCGCCCAAAAACAAGTCAAACCCAAAAGGAATTGGTGCGCCCGGGCAAAATATCAATCAACTAATCAACGCATCATTGTATTCATTTGCTTGCAACGAGCCGCCACGTGTGGCCGCTGAGCGATCGGCCGTCGCCTTGCCAGAGCCGCGCTGCGCTGGCCGCGGCCGCTCTTACATAAGCAGCATGACACAACGCGTTCAAACTCGGTGCTATTCCCACCTCAACTACACACGTGTATTGACCATTGCTGGTAATCTCTTTGACTAAGAGCCCACTGGCTGCAAAAGGTCTTTTGCAGAAGTTTTTATGCCATTTAATGCTTGAATCAGAGCGAAAGGGAAACATTAATACCTGGTAATCACATATGATGCTCTTTTTGTAATAAAACAATACCCTTTTCTTAGGTTTGAACACCATTGTACATCTATTTTCTTCAAATTGGTTATTTAATTTAGTTACTTGCTATAGGCGCATTCAGAATGTACTCCAAAATCTCAAAATTCATTTTGAATTTATCGTTGAAGTACATCGTATTTGGCATTTCTTTTTTCCCTCCTCTCCCTCGTGCCCCGCATTACGTGGGTGAATCTATTTCAGAGCCGTAATTCCCAAAGGATTCCCCAAGATACGAAACCAGTTTGACCAGTGTGTTGAGGAACATCTCTCCGAGAAAAGAAACAGCGAAATGGCTCAAGGAAATAACCTCCTGTTGTAGTCACGGCAAAAATTATTACCTCAAGGCGGCGGGGCGTAGAATGAGTCACTGCACTAGAAGCATGTAAAAGCTGACGGAGAATGGTAGAGGTGGTTTGTGGGAAATACTACTTCCATTCTGTTAAACATGTGCATGCCATTGCATTCTCTGTGCCTCTGTTTTATTGTTCAGTACATCAGCAAAACTGGCAACCTAGTGACTGAAGGTAATAGAGCAAAAACAATTTTGTTTCTCGGGCATTCGAGAAAGTACAAATGCTATCGTTTCACGCACTGAATCACAATTTCGCAATTTGATACTCTCGTGAGCTCTGCGACTGATGGTCGATTGTATTTGCTGTAGTGGAGCCGTATTTATTGTGTCCGTTTCGCGTCGCGCTGTGTGAATGGATGGGAAAGGAGCAGCATAAAAAATGGATTCTATTGCACGTGTGGGCGCTTAGATATGGAGGAAAGAGGAACAGTGCACCTGTGCTCCACAGCGAAGAAGATTGTAAAAATTGATGGCCTGTAGTTTACTGGGCGGAACAGAAATGGGGGGGGGGGAATGTCGCCTTGCTTGAGGACTTTTCCAACATATTATTTTGAAGAAAACGTGAATGGGTTAACGATTTTGTGTATATTACTTTCTGTATAAATAGAGTATTCTATAACTGCTTGCTCGTGTAAACATGAAAATACGTGTCGATCATTAAAAAAACATGTTAAAACTTACCTTGAAAATATTTATAAAGGCAACCATATTGAGACCATCATTTAGATTTAAAACGCACCATACTTAGATTTAATAAATCTACTTTTTCAAACTTTGTTGGGCAAACTGTAAAACGGGCACCTACAGCAAGAACAATATTTCATATGTAACAGTTTAGAAAGGAAATTTGTAAAAATAAACCGTATCCTGTTTCTCGAAAATAGTTCTTTATACTTTCAGAATATCCACTCATGTAAGTTCTGTGATGCTGTATCTGTTACGGAAAATAAATGTCTTATTTCGCAGGCACTTTCAGAATCTGCTTAACTCAAGCGCATTATGAGACACATTTTAAACAAACAGATCTGAGGAGGGGCTTTGGCGGAATCCATCACTTTGAGTGGAATTTGTTCTGGTGGGTTCTCTTGAGTGAGAAGTGTGTTTGTGTGTTGCAGATGCTGCGTCCCGTTACGTCACTTAAACCCGCGCGCTCGTGCGCGCAGCTGCTTGAGCGTCGGCCGTCTTAGCCGCGCGCCCCCGCGGACCGCGCCCCCCGCGCCGCCGCAGCGCCGCAGTGAGTAGACACCCCCCCCGCGCCCCTGCGCCACTGCGCCCCCGCGCCACTGCACCATTGCGTCACCGCACCACTGTGCCTCCACACCATTGAGTCTTTGCGCTCCCGTACCACTGTGCCCTCGTACCACTGTGCCCTCGTACCACTGTGCCCGCGTACCACTGTGCCCGCGTACCACTGTGCCCTCGTACCACTGTGCCCTCGTACCACTGTGCCCTCGTACCACTGCGCCCTCGTACCATTGTGCCTCCGCCCCATTGCGCCTCTGCACCATTGCGCCATCGTACCTCCACACTGTTTCACTTCCGTACCAATGTGCCACCGCACCACTGCGCCATCGTTGCGCTCTTCGTCCCATTGTAGTCCCGCACATGTCACCGCACCGTTGCGACACCTCACCATTGCGTTCCCGCACTTGTGTGCCATTGCACTGTTGCGCCCCCGCACCATTGCACCGTCGCACCGATGCACCCCCGGGCCTTTGCGCCCCCGCACCATGGCACCTATGCACCATTGCATTTACCACTATTCCGCCCCGCATCGTTGCACCCTCAGTTCTTTGCGCGCTCTCACCGTTGCACCCCTGCCCCGTTGCACCCCTGCCCCGTTGCACCCCTGCCCCGTTGCACCCCTGCCCCGTTGCACCCCTGCCCCGTTGCGCCCCCGGACCACGACATCCTGCACTGCCGCTGACACTGCAGTGGCTCTGACCGGGTGGTCCGAAGGTTCGAGTCCCGATGGGGGTGGATTTTCGACACCAGCTACGTTCCTGGGTCCAGTTCATCCACTGTTGTAAGTGAATTCTAACGTCTGCTCTGATTGGAGGTTTTCCGTGGTTTCTCCATGCAACACCAGGCGAATGTCGCAGCAATACCCAAGCAAACGGGCCACGGAACGCGCGCGCTTTCCTTCCTCTTCCTTGTCCTATCCTCACTCCTTACACACACACACACACACACACACACAAACACACACACACAAACACACACACAAACACACACAAACACACACACACACACACACACGCGCACTCATTTGCACTTCACCATCACACCTGTATGGGATACCAGTCCGGAGCTTCGATCTTCTCCAGGCTGGGGTGCTGCCCAGCTGCGAGTATTCCTGGGCGGGGAAATCTTCCGCGAAACGACACGTAGGTCGGCGCGGGATCTCGCCATCAAATGGGGAAGGAGCACATTCACAATATTTACGTGACTAATGACCACAGCAGATGGTATTCTTGGAAACGTCAATCAACCACGGCACCCCCGCAATACCATCATTGCGTCCTCGCCTACCGCACCCATCACCCCCGAGTCACTGTGCCCTGCGCCTCACAAAGCCTATATTTCTATATCCTTCAGCCATGCTTCTATATCCTCCACGTAACTCAACAAGTCTCCGCAACCCACCGCTCAAATATCCCCACAACCACGTACTTACATCATGCTTCGCAGTAATTCAGCACTTCCTCGACTCCTCTTGTCGGCTCTCCGTTGACTCAGCCTGTCTTTCATTCCGGCCCTTCCGCGTACCCTGCAACACTGCACCACTGTCTCTTGCCTCCTGAAAATGGCGCCCTCGCGCACCTGCGTTCCTGGCCCTCGCCGCCCACCCCAGATGCCCCCTGACCGTGACGTGGCATTCTGCCTCCACACGGCGAAGGCGTAGGCGGCGCTCAATACTGTAACTTTGAGCCGAGTGTACCCGGGGAAGATGAAATTAGCGATGTATCTGCCCAGAAACGAGATTTTACCACACCCTCCTGATATTTCAACCTTTTTAATATAAGTAAGCGGATTGTATTTTTTTAGGAAAAAGGCAAAATTATGCACGCAGCTATTTTGCCCGCATTATCAATCAGTGCAGACTCTCAAATGTTTTTTTTGTTTATATCTTTTGGAATTATTTTTGTATTTGCATGTACGTCTTAATTAATAGACATTCTTCTTAGGATAAGATTCGTTTTCATCTTCCATCCTTTCAAGTTAGATACTTTAATGTAGATATAGCTATTGTTCAAGATATTTCACGATAATGATTTTTTCGTAAAGATTAAATATCCAAGATCACAAACTACCTAATTTAAGGTACGCAAACCGTAATCAACAGACGAGAAAGATAACGTCTCATCGAGGCCATCAAGCCGTTCGGGGCCCGAAAACTTCCTCTTCTGCTGTGAAACTGGCGTCCGGGGTGTCGTCTTTAACGTGGCAGCGTGTAGTTCGCAGCAGATGCCCCACCCTGTCGCTCTTCTGTGGGGAGGCGCCGCTTTGGCCTGCCTTTCATTTCTGCCGCCCCGCCCCGCCCCGCCCCGCCCGCCCCCCACTCCCTCCCTCCTCTCGTCCCACGCCCGCGCCCACATCTATTTCGCTTGTGGTAGCCCTTTGCCTTCCATGTGTGCTGCCGTGAGCTCGGGTTCCGTGGTGCCGCCTTTCTAACGACCGTTCTCCCCGGTTCTCTGTGATGTACTTCGACCTGTCGCTGCAACGATGACAGCCGTAAGAGTGCCGTTCCCCCGTTGCTTTCAACCAGTGGAGCGATCTTATTCATCATCGTGTTCTGCAATGTTCCTTACAAAAGTTCTAAGAGATAATTTACACTTGTGGAATATTAAAACATATACCGCGACCTGTTTGAAATAATTTTTCCGTAAGATTTTGCGTTTTGAAGTTATGGATTGTGCACTTTTATGTGATAAATTCATATTTGGAACATAATGATAATACACAGCACCTAGATTACATTATTTTGTTATTGTTACTGTTTTCCATATCATATTGTATACTTAAACTGTTTGAAATAAATTTCAAAGGTGACAAAACTATATTCATGACGTGATACAGAAACAAAAGGACTTTTCATTTCTTACAGATACAATTTGTTCATTTCATCCTGTCTCATATTTCGTTGGTCATTTTTCTCTACATTAACAGTAATATGACGATTGATAATATGATAGATGTAGAGTCTATATATATATCTTCTTCCACCATGAGCGGGCGAAAACACGCGACTCAATATACGATATATATAGTCTAAAAGATGTTACATTTGTGTACGCTTTTCTTACTCTTATATTGAGTCGCGTATTTTCGCCCGCTTATGGTGGAAGAAGCAAAGCAACTTCTGAGGAAGGCTCCTTCGTCGCAGCGAGCTTTTTAAGTGGGCGTTTGCTCCGCCCGCGGCGCTGTCCTCCACCACTGCGGTCCTCGTTCCTAGCCTCGCTGTCCGCACTTCGCTCTGTCCTCCTCCGACTCGCCGGCATTTCTCGTCCTCTCTCTTTCGCCACTGCACCGCTCTTCTCACAACGCTCCCCCCCTCCTGCGAGGTCTCGCTGTCACCCGAGGCACTGTCCCCAGCCCAGTCTGTCTCGCCGCCTCCGCCCTCACTGCACTTCACGTGCCGACCTCCTCTTTATGTTTCACTGAACCTCCTCTTATGTTTCTTTCTTGTGGCGGACTCTGTATGAACTCTATAAGAGCTGTACATTTAATAAATGAGTTTTATGTGTACGCTCGAGACTCGAGTGCGCTTGTGAATGTGTATGGTGTATTGTATTATTCGTTTTGAAGCGCTCAGTATAAAATAAACAATCACCGTTGATTACTCATGTTTTCACACGTTGCACTTTAAACATGTCGACTTCGAAACAACGATCAATAGATTCGATAGACTCAATACGACAATGAAGAAAGTAACAAGAAGGTTAAATATTTCTGCGTACGACTCATGATAATATCATGATGATTCTATTAAATATCTGAAAAAATACAGTATTGCATCTGCACATTTGCGCCAACAAATAGATATTCATAGATTTTCCCATTTCCCATTTTTCCCATTTGCTTCTGTTTTTGACATACCTTCTCTCGCCATCTTTTCAGCGATGACTCTTGCTCGTCGACGGCATCTTCATCTTCGCATTGTGTACGCTTCAGAGTGTCTCCTCGGCGTTGGTGCTCGCCGCTACCTCGACCACCCTTACTTTCCTCAACTGCGCTCATTGCCGTCCTCCGCTCCGAGTCGAGAGCTCTTAGAGGGTGACCTCATTTTGCGTAGGGCCTCCTCCAACGACAAGGACTGCAACTCGGACTCGCGGGCTATCCCGATAGAGAAAACAGAGACCTACATTGCAAATACTCAGGAGAGCTCTACGTAATGGAATATTTAAAGGAGACCAAGTGGAATATAATGCTCGCTTGCAGAATCCACGTACTAGTATCTAAAGATCAGCGCAAGAATTTGACTTTTAAATTCAAAAATGTCCAGTGATATTTCTGTCAAGCCCTTTTTAGTGTGCCCATGAGAACATATTTGTAATTCTTGTTTGGTAACGTTTCCTTCTTGGAGAATATGTCTGCGCAATGTGTGCGTACCACATTCGTTCCCAAAAAGCACTTACACAAAACTTAGTTGATCGTTGTACTGATTACAACCGTACTGGAAACGCGTTTAAATGAAACCGATAAGAATGCAGGTCAACGAAGAAGAAGCCCAGCCTTCACAATCCCCATATTGCACAAACGCTTGTTTTCTTCTGTTGTAACACTGTAGATAAGGAAGACATGCACCTGCGTAGATTTTACAACGTCTTTTGTAAAGGCTTGTTTTGGGTACTTTCCATTTAAAACGCCACGCTCTTGAGACAGTTGTTGCTGTTCTAAGTGCGTGATTTGTTGACAGCAGCGACTCGGAGAGCTCGAACTTGTATTTTACTTATCGCTTGCCGCGCTCCGTGCAATGTCTCAAAAATAACGGTTCCGAGAGTGGCTTTTACAGACGTCGTTTACGAGACGATGACTTTCCCGTCAACTGTAACGTTGGGATTAGATAGTTCCGAAAAACACATTCCAAGGTTATTGGCGATCTTGCATTATTGGAATTGCAACGCAGAAATTATGTACGCAAACCATTAATTTTCATCTTAACGAGAATGTATTTAGAAAATTGTGTTAAGGGTACTGACGCGGAAGAGCGTTATCTTCTTAGCAAACAAGAAATTCGAAAATAAAGTAAAAAGTTGATGCGTGTATGCACACGAAATGTGTTATGTAAATAGTGAATTTTCTCGGCTGTGTCCATTAGAATGAGACAGAAAATCCGTCAATCCTTGCAACTGGTTTAAAAATACTAGCATACGTTAAAAAAGTGGACTTGTAGTTCTCGTGTAATTTTTGCTTTTTACCACCGCCGCCACTACCACTACCTTTACCACTACCACAACCACTATCACACCCGTCATTCATTTCTAGTCTCGATAAAAAGATTTGTCCTTTGTGCACCGAAGTTCCCTCCCACGCTGCCTTCATCCTCACGGTTTCTTAGCGTTTCCAGTTCCGATTTTGATCTTCGCATGCTGTCCAACAGGTAGCTCTAGACTTCCTCTGCAACAGTCCCATCTGATTTCTTACCGGTGGAGTAACTATTTAAATAGAAACAGTGTTTACCTAATTTTCTAACGATTCTGAAATCTGCACCAAGAGTGTGTCCTTAGTGAATTACTAATTCCCTCTGAATTCGCAGATATTTTAGCACACACAACGTATTGCAGGATTTAACTAATCAATACACACTTTATTGACGGTATGTTTAAACCTGAGATTTCTTAATACCGAAACGTATGCTTTAACGCAATGCATTCCTTTCTATCTTTTTTTCTTCTTGGGGCTTTTTCCACCTTCAAGGGATGCCGATCTCGGTTCTCCGCTCCGGATATTCACTATGTCCCTCATGGGAACACGTATTAACCTTTGTTCTAGACACACACATGCGGGGTCCTCGGTCTATGGTCGGCAGACTCGCAAGGCCTTCCGCAACAACACACACACACACACACACACACGAAAGACAAGGGACAAACAACCGATGTCCACGGCGGGACTCGAACACGCGACCCTTCGGACCAAGGCGCTGAGTCGGGACACGCTCTAGCCACCTCGTCCATCCAGGTCGGACCTTTCTTTCCAATAAATTTTATAAATAAACCAAACATTTCTTATTCGGTGTGTGCAGAATCATGATTCATGATTAGGGAGAGGAATTTCATGTTCTAAAAAATGTTCAAATATGCTTTTAAAAGAATGCATTTATAACCCAAAAATTCTCAAATATGGACATTAATTTCAATTAATATGCAATTAAAATTAAAAACATTTCATTTCCTGTATAAACATTTCTTGATAAAATTCTGGAGAAACGTGCTTGGAATGAAAAGGGTTATTTTTGTGCAAAGAGAATATAATCTACCTTATTTCGCAGGAGAAATAATTAAAGTAAATATTCACCTGAGTGAAATACATTGTATGACTTCTTCTTGCAGTTCTTCTGCCTGGTTAAAAAAATATTTTATCAAGAAAGTTCCTACATTTGGATAAGTATTTATCATCTACAGAAAAGAAAAAAAACGCAAACCGTGACAAGCTCTTTGTAATTGGTGAACGCTCACAAATAATACATCATATGGAAAGTTAAAACGTTTTAAATATAAGTCTCTATTTTAACGAAATATGCAAAATATGCCACTATAACTACACGAATATGCACCGACAGGTTAGTCTATATAGCATCACATTCTAACCAAATGTCAAGAAATTTTCCACTTAGCTATGCACTGATGCAACGGACAAAAATATACCAAATCATAGAAATCCTCACCCTATTCATGATGTTCACGTGCAAACGGCTGTGTTTCCATGTGCAAAATGGTGGTTTGTGTTCCCTTTCAACCATGGCTTCACCTCGTGTCCTTGTCCCCGTCTGCACATCCGCCCCCATTAGTTTCGCCTGGCGGTCCGTCGCCGCGCCCCGCCCCGCCCTCTGACCCCCGCCCCTCCCCCCACCCCCTCTTCCACCTCCACCCGCGCCCTCGCCGCGTCGCCGCGCCGCTTCCCTGATTGATAGTCCGCGTTTATCTGCTGTCAAACTGCGAGCCAGAAACTTCGATACGCTTGGAAAGCCCGCTCTTGCGAAAGATCGACGCCGCCGGCGCTGCAGTTCCTGGCTGCGGGTGTTCCTTTTGCATTGTCCGCTCCATCGGAGACATTGATGGAATCGGCGCGTAAGAATTCTTTCTGGGAACTCATAGGGCCAGAGCGCTTGCAGTGAGATCGTGCAGAATCGAATGAGATCACTGCCAGCGTTTCGATGATAGACTGGACTGATCACAATGTAGTGTTGAATGTACACCATCCTTGTATATTTCAGTAATCTCAGATTTGTGAACAAAGGGTTAGGGTAGGCTATGGATCAGAACGAAGTCGTTTTACTCTCCGCTGTCCAGACAACGGCTTATCGTAGCTGCGTAGCCCACGGTCGACCCATCTCTCGCAATCTTTGGGAGCGATTCCCTGAGAAGCCCAAAAAAGACGACGAGGAGTTCGGCGAAAGGTAGACTAACCATCCTGCTTCAAGACTTCGCCCAGTCGGTTCGAAACTTAAGGGATCAGAATACCAGAAAGAGAGAGAAGAAAGCATAGAAAGGCAAAATTCGAAGATAATCATGTCGTGCCCGCTATGGTTTCGATCCAATTAAGGAATTAATAATTTTATCCGTAATTAATAATTTTAACATAAGTAAATATTTCGGACACGTCATCTGTCCCGATACTTTGAAAAGTAATCGATCCTCTGTATTTTTATCCGTTTGAGTTTTTTCTCGCGATTAGGAGAAAAAATGTTAACTATTATAAATCATGTTGCTGACCCTGACTTTGCACTTCATATTCTGCAAAGAAAAGTAAACAAAGTTAGATATTGCTAAAAGGCTATCGTGAAAACCGTTTTTCTTTATTTTTTGCTTCACTACGGAACAAAATATGTTTATCAAAGAGAATTGAAAGTAGATGATGGAGTGGGGGGTGCTCTAAAGCTCGCCCTATTAATAAGTATTCACAATACTCTATAGTTTTCCTTAACAAATAATCAACGGGCGTTTTAACCTTTCAGTGATCAGCTGACGCTCCCTGGCCTTCATTTAACTGCCGTTGTACACGTGACAGAACCTTGTCTCCTTGTCTCCACTCTGTAACGCCTCTGTGTCTCGTAAGCCCATTGCAGCCGAGATCTGTCACTTGCCGTCTGGAGCTCGTAAGTCCGGGATAGCGCTTGAATTCTATTGCAGGTAAAGAAGTTTCGCGATGGTCAAGTGGCGCTTCATAAGCCTATTCACGAGTTTCCCCCCTGGTTGAGCAGTTCATCCTAACACCATCAGGGCAGGGAGAGGTTTGGGGAGGAAGATGCTACATGGTGATTGGTATAAGTCTCACCATTCCACTTTACTAGAGCAAACATCCATGCCCATGAAAGAATTCGAACTCGCAAACACCATTCCTCGTTGCTACTGCCGTAACCACTACGGTACGAGACTCGGCTTGTTGCAAAATTTTAGTAATTTTGTTGAATACTTCATTACTGACGTTTGTAGTTTGTTTCTTAAAATGTTGTCAAGAATTTCGTTCCTAACGCTTCAAAGTTCGTGAAGACAGTGTTTAGATTTTCACCCCATAGCATAATCAATTCTTAACCCCGCTCTACGCGAATAGAACTCATACAAAATTATATTACAAAACAATACACCTTAATGTTGCATTCACGTTAAATAATTTAGCGCGTTAGATGTGAAGTAATCATTGACCGATTACATGCCCTTAATGGTTTCAGAGAAAGTTCCTTATCAGGGTTACATGCGACAGAAGTATCCAGGTAGAGCAAGTAGGTCTCCGACCGACTTGACTTGTTTGCGCAAACGTTTGCGAAGTCTTTTGTCTTTCGGAAACAATCGCCGCGAGTAGCTTCCGGAGTGCGGAAGGCGGGCGCGTGTTTGAGCCCTGTCGAGACGTGGAGCGAAGCGCCAAGCAGCGCGCGATGCAAGGCGTGCGCTGGAATGTTGGCGCGTGTGTAGGCGTCAGGAGTGTGTTCGCCCCGCTGGCACGCAGACCTCTTAGACGCCCATTCTCCTCAGTCTCGGAATTCTTGGGGGTTATCGTTGGTTGTAATGCCCGCAATTATTTTCACGAACGTGAACCAAATTATGTTGGCATTCCCTAATTGTTGCCTGTCTGACCATTCAATAATAAAACAATTTATCTTTCTAGAATTGAAGAAGTTGAAAACTTCTGTTTACAAAAATATTATTTACTTGGATTGTTCTTTAATTAAAAGTTGGGACATTGTGAGTTTATTTGTCTCCATGATGGAAGTGAACAGCGCGGGCTCTTCGATATTCGGTGATTGTAGACGGTCCTTTTACCTCTGGCGTGCGTGGGTGGCCTCGTTTCGAATTTCTTTTTAAAATAGCTTATTTTAATAATCTCATGTGCCTTTTGATATGATTTGTATAATTTTTTACAATATTATTTTAATGACAATATCGAGACTCACTGGAGAAAAGTGCCCCTAACCTCCATCTGCATTTAATGCGCAAAGATTTTCATGGTACTTGTTCACGAACGCTTCATTCACTTCACGTGAGTCCTGCGAACGCTGGTTCCTCCTTGTACAATTGGACTACTGCAAGAGTGGTGTCGTTAGAGGGTGGAAAATTAGAATGCTTAGGAATATCAATATGTCTTTCAAAAATATAATTAACACAATTCTGCCCCCATGTTCACTGTTAGTCCGCCTCCTGGCCTACATAGTACCTTTTGTACCCTCCATATTGTAGGAATATAATGTTCTTGGTATCGGCTTTGCTTTGGTCTGCAGCCATTACTGGAACCTTGACCGTCACACGTTGCAGAGTTCCGGTGCCACATTGATTAGACCCCTTTCCGTAACTGCTAACATTATCACGGCCATCATCACCATCATCTCCATTCCGAGACAATTGCAATCACCACGCCATCACTCCGTGTAATCACCGCCAATCGCCCTCGCATCCCGCGTCAGAGGCGCAAGGGCACAATGCGGCGGTGCGGGCGCCGGGAGCGGAACCTGTTGTGGCACGAACAAAGCCCGCCCGCGCGGATCCGCCTTCCCCCGCCCCTCCCCCGCCACCGCACCCCCACCCCCTCCCCGCGCGCGAAACCTCAACGCGCCTGGAACTGCGCCGTGCGCGGCTGTCGCGAATTAATCGAAGGCTCCAGCAGAGACGCACCCAGCAGGGGCGGATCCAGCCGACCGTTTTGGAAGGGGGGCGTCTCATATTCTTGTTAAATAATAAACGTATTTGTATATTATTTTTGTAGAGTGAAAATGACACTATATATTATTTTTTAAATAATACATAATTCTAACAAATAAAATATTTAAATCAATTTTGCCAAATAAAGGAAAGTAACAAACGAAAACACTAAGTCATTTTTGGGAGGGGGGGATATGACCCCCAAGGCTCTCACCTCGATCCGCCTCTGAACGCCAACGCTAAGAACAGGCTGTGTGTCAAAGTCTCTAGCACTCTGGGGGAAACGATTCCCACAAAATCCTTTCAGTGCTTTAATTTCTTTTCTTATTTTCTTCTTCCTGAACTTTTCTTCTCTTCTCCACAATTTCGTCTTCCGTTCCTCTTCTTCTAATTCCTTATGTATTGTTGGAAATCAAGCTTCAGAGAAGTTATGCTTGATTGGCACAACGTCAAAACGTCTTTGCCTCGCATAGGATTCGGACTCATTGAGGAGATATGAAATCAAAAAAAGGCTGTTTTGAACTTTGGATACTTGAGGTTTCTCCCGCTTTTGAATTGTATTTCTCATAAATTTTGTCACGTGCTTCTGTGGTCTCCAGTAACTGCTGCTCTAAGGGTGGAGAGACATAAAACGAGATTTTTACTTATTGCCAAACGTGTGGCTGAAATGTATCCTGAACAGCTAAAACGAGAAGTAGAGTTAATAGATTTGCTAATATACTTTGCTAATTAACAATTGTTTGAAATTGCATTAACAAATTTATCAGTTGTACCGTTTTGGAAGTAAACGAAAGTATGTGGTGCACAGATTAAGAATCGTATTTTACTGTTTTTCGATTGTAAACGAAAAAGCTTTTTACATTCTTACGTGATGACAGTAATTTCATGAAATGAAGAATGTTGTTGACTAAGCATGAGTCGATGTCTCACACTAATTAAAAATGATTATTTAAGGAAATTGCATTTTTTCTTGGTTTTTATTTACTTTCTAATTTCGCCACGTCCTTCGTTCTAACGCTGTTCTCTGTTAAAATGCCAAGCTGCATTGAAACTATTGAACTCCAAAATCATCCCAAGCCAACACTATCTATTTCCTTTTTCATCCTCAAGATAATTCGGCCATGTAATCCGTGTGGCATCTTAAGAAAATCTCGAATCGGACGTGCGATATGGCGATCGGGGCGCAAACTGCCTCTTCTAAATTTGTCAATAAACTTGGTCACCGCAGGTGGAAATCCATATGGTTAGGTAAAAAATAAGTTATTACCCACAATTAAAAACTTTTTTTTAATTCCGGAAGATAACTTTTTTTTAACCTATCCATCTAAATTTGTCGCCGTACGTCATGGACTGGCACCCTTCTCAGTGCGGATTTTCATTCTCCGGATCAACCTGCTCTTTCCCGAGCTCTGACGCGCCGTCGCCGTGGAGATGGCTGGGTCGTAGTTGTGACGTCATTCCGCGAGCGGCACGTGGGGACTGCCCGTCGTTTTTTACTAGTTGCCACCGCCGCCGCTTTCTCCGCGGTCCGAATCGCGGCCTCGCGGAACCGGCGGCGGCGGCGATGGAGGTTGTGGTGGTAGTGGTGGTGAGCGCCATAGTCCCTGACCTCGCCGCGCAGCGCCTGCGTTGCCTCCGCGGACGCCGCTTCGCTAAGCCACCGGGCTGCGTCACGCTGCAGCTACCACCACCTGCGCCTCGAATCAGTCTCTGCCAGGGGAATTCACCGGGCTTCCTTTTGTAGCTCCAAATTGGCACCGCGGAGGTCCCTTACGCATTTTTTCTATGTTTGAAAAGCGTTGTGTAGGTAGTAAAGCGACACTGTGTTTTCTCACTTCGCACAGTGGAGGAATAGTCTTTTATAAATCGAGGATTCAATGATGAGTTATTAATACACGAGAATGAAGTGAGATTATGGTACGTACAGCATAAAGTCTGTTCCGGGGAATGTGTACCTATTACGTCGAGTTTCGTGCTATAAGTTTTTTTGAATAATGATAAGTACGTGAATTATACGTTAAACGTCATTGAAAACATTGAAAGGTTACGTGACAGCTGGCATGCAGAATTCAGGTCTCGCCCTTCCCTAGCGAATAGCCACGTAAGGTTCTCAGGTGCCCATTATTTAAGCATAGGCATAGTCAGTCTCCGAATGAGTAGTGCATTAGTCAATTAAGATCGAATATATTAAAGAAATGTCATTCAAATTCAGACTCTATTATTGTTTCTTTAATGCTTAATAACTTTTCTCACTCTACAATTTTTTGAAATGAAAAATAAAAAAAAACTTTCCTTGGAAGAAGCTATTGTTAGTTCCAATATGTTAACTGTGCTTGAAAATAAAGAAACTGAATTTATGAGTGTAAGAAAGCCAGACATGCCCAACTAACAGACTCTCGGAACGCCGTTTTGAAATTTTTGTAAATTTGTCTTAAAGAACTACGTTCTTTTCGCGAGCGTTAAACGAAATTCAAGGTTAAACACGTTGTTTAAACATGACATGCATGAATCTTGTAACTACTATTATGACTCGACAATAACATGAACATTACTAGAAAACTTCGTAAATATGAATAAACTTCCTAGCTTGAACTATAAGTTCAATTATTGGGTTGTAGGAGTTAATAATTTGATTTTACAAATACATTTGTAGCTTTACAAAAGAATGTTTTCGAAGTTAATATTAACTTTCCGATTAATTTACTTTCTTCAAAGCCAAAATTAATCCGATACTGTATTCATAAATCCAAACTGAATAGAAGAATATCTTAAATTTCTTCACAGCATACGATGTCCTAAATGATGAAACTGAAAATATGGGTGAAACCTTACGAACAAGTTTCCTTTGGCATTTTAAGACAGAAAGTACCAAAAAAGTTCGCGCACACTTTATTATTTGTTCTAAATATTTTGGTTTTAAAATACCACATAGTTTTTTCTTAATTAATCTTTTTTTAATTTATCTTTATATCGGATCGTTGCAGATCGTGTAAGTTGTTAAGATTATTCCTATTTTATGTTCACATTCAATTGTCAGAACCCTAATTTCATCATGTGGCATATTGTTTCGAATTTGATGTTGATTCAGTTCAATTGATAATGTATAAATGTAATATTACATTTAACTGATAAGTAATCTGTAAATCTAGGTTCGATTAAGAGCTTTTCTTTTGTCGAATTGAATGATAATATTGCCAGATTGATAGGTTTGATCAAGTCTTATCTTTTGAAAAAAGGTAAAATTTCTACTTGGTATTTTTCAGTATTACAAATGTATTATATTCACGATGACTGTGTATTCTCAAGAGAATAGTGCTGCTAATCCACGAAATTAACCTTTGTCGTGGCTTTAAATATCAATTTATAGGCGTCAGAAAGCAAAGGTTCGTAAGCAACGAGACTAAATCGCTACTAAAATACAACAGAACCATCAGGTATTTAAGCAGGGAGGTTATATGCAAAGAATCAGATAGTTGATCTTTTTTTTATCAAGATCCTCATTTTATGAAAAGTTTCAGATGGAAACAAACATTGCCCTTTTTTTCTGGTATGCTTATCAAGATTTATTTTAATGAATTATCTTGAATGTTTCTTGAGCTGAATATTTTCTTTTGTTTTTTATTTTTCGCCGATATCCTAGGTCATGATTATTATTTTTACCGCAGGAAGAACCAAACATGAATAACCGAACGTAAATATTCATATAAAAACTACTAATTTCTGTCGTCCGCATATTCAGCATCCATTCTGCCAGCTGCCTCTCCGTTGCCAACACCCGGCAAGACTCGGCATTAATGCCGCTATGGACCTCGCGAATCACCACACTGTTGAAAAGTTACCCGATCGCAATTCAGCAGATGTTTTTAAATGATTCTATTTATATTCAGTCCAACTGAGCAAAGCGAAGCGACTGTAGTCTCAGTATGCTAATATTCAATACGCGAAAATTGAATCAGGCATGACATTTCATGTGAGCCATTACATACAACGCTACGTTCGCGCACGCTCGAGATAACTGACAGATTACAGAACAGTACCCGTGTTTGTGAATTCTCGCTTCGAAATGGTTTTATCGATACTCAGTTAAATTCATGAGCCAACTGGTCGAAAAGTTAATTCATTTTTTTAATAAAGCAGCTTTTGTGTAAAGGATTGTATCGCTCTATTCCAACCAATGTCGGAATTACGATACTAAGTTTTTTGTATTAACTGACATGATTTGAAGGAGCAAATACTATCGAAGAAACAACTTGGCTTACATTCCCCTGTTCCTCTTACATCTCATTATGCCAGTGTTCTCAGCAAAAATCCGTCATTCACACCAATGAACTGTGTGCACCTGGGGCAGTGGTGAAGTGACGGAGAGCGCGCGCGGAGTGCAATTGAAAGTACTTGTAAGCCCCTGGGGCGCGCCTGGCTGTGCGCCCATGGCAGCCCATCCGTGTGATAAGGCGGCGCCGTCCCTCCCCCTCCCCCATCCCCTCCACACACCTTTTCGCGCTGCTTATTCTGGCGAGCGCGTTCTGGCCAGGGAGCAAGGTTGGTCCCGTTGCCACCTTTTGTCACTGTGTGGAGACTTTATTTGCCACCGCTCGCGCTTTCGAGATGCGTTTTAGCGGGGCGTCTGGCTGTCTGTTTCGTGTGGAACTTTTCAATTTTTCACCATTGTAGAATTCACGACCATGATGTAGAATTATAAAGTGGCGTTCACGTGATTTGGTTGGAGTGAGGAGAAAAATTGCCGACGTTTCGGAAGATTAGTCAAAAGTCAATATTCGACAAAATTTTTATTCCATCCTAGGGCTGGTTTAAAAACAAAGACAACATCACTATAAATATACACTTACACAAATTAATTACATGATATACAATAATGATAGATGATGTGTTCACCTTACTAAATAAAACCCGGCCAAAAGGTTGCTGAGAGATTGTAAATATCTAAATTTCGTAGTAAGCTGAATAAATCTTATGTCATTTTTGTATATCATGTAATTAATTTGTGTAAGTATACTTTCATAGTGATGTCTTTATGTTTTGTTACACCATCCCTGGTGATGGAATAAAAATATTCCGAAATGTCGGCGTATTAATGTTTAAATTTTTCTGCCCGCTCACATCAAATCCCGTGAATGACATTTCGTAATTTCATTTTTTTTTTCATTTAGAAATTTCCTATAGAGTTTTCTTGAGATTTTTCTGTAATAATTTCTGTCTAACTTTGGATACATAATTTATTTCCTCTCCCCCCAAAAAGGTTCAGCCGTGTTGAGTTTTCCGTTTAAGAGAGCCAAGTAACCTCTTATATTTTTTTTAATTCTACAAGAGGTTTTTCCGTCCATTTTCAAACGTCGGAACAACCATATAGTGTTTCAGATGCATTCTGCTTACGTACACAATGATTCGTCACTTGTGATGCGATCCCCACAGCCAAATAACCTGTTAGGAAAAGGGAAGCAAAACTTCCTTTTGTTGTTACGCTTGACTTTTGTGAATCATAGTTTGCAAGATAACGCAGGAACAGGAAGGTGTTTATTCCTGAAGGACGTGTTTTCCATTTACATTAATCCGCGTGAATCAGACGTCTGTCATTAACTCTCGATTTTTCATGTTCATTTCCTCGCATTTTGAAATTTGACATTACATTTTACCCGTGAGGATGATGTCATGCTCTGAGATGTTTTGGCTCAACTCGACAAAAATTGTTGACAATGTTGTCATCCAAGTCGGAGATCGAATGTCGGACGGAACATAGCTTCACATTTCACTTCCCAAAGGACAAAAAGTCTAAGTTTTGCAGCCAAAACTTTCAAACTAGTTACATTTTAGAATGCGAATTTTTGTAATGTAAAAACGAAAGAAATGTTTGACCTCCTTTAATCACTTTGCTTTCAACGGAAACCCAAGTAAACGAGTTGTCTGTATGGACATCTGTGATTGCTCTTCGATAGCGAACGTGTTATTCTGAATACTTTCCTGACGAGTTCTTTTCTAGAAAACTAAACTTGCGTGCCAGGCGAGATTCATTCCAAAACAAACGACCACTAAGGCAGTTGTACAGTATTGAGGCCCGTTCCTAACGAGCAAACGTTCTATCACCAGAACTAGAATTATTTATTCTAAATTTGGAAAATCTTTGTTTTGCAGCCGAAGGGAAACAAATCATGAAAGCATTAAAGATACAATTGGTCAGTTAACTCTTTATTATCTTCCAATAACCCCATAAGAATCTTTTTGAGCATTTCTACTATATCCAGTAAATGGCAAAATGACAAAAATCTTTGATCCCCTTCTCCAAATGATCCGCCCCTGCTGACTATGGACTCAAAAAAGCTTTCCAGAAGCGGGGATTTGTTATGAATCTGGCTTGAAATACCGCGTTTTGTCTGAGGATTCCTTCTTGGCAAAGGCTTCGCCGATTGCGTGTTCGGCCCATTGGGCTCGGGCATTCGGCGTGCGATTCTGACATAACGCACGGGGAAACCGCGAGCAGCGCCGGTGACGTCCGCTCGCTCCACCGGTCGCGGCTAACCCGCTCCGCGTGCGCACCCCCCTCAGCCCCCCCCCCCGTCCCGTCGACCTTCCCATCCTGCCTCATGACGCGCGCGACGCACCTTTCTCCGGGTGGCGGTGCTTCCCCGCGGCGGCCGCGCACCTCCCACGTGACCCCACCTCTTCCACCTCCACAGCCGTCTCCTCCTCCTCCTCCTCCTCCGCCGCCAGCGCGTCGGCGGCGGCGGCGACGGCCCAGCGCCAAGACCCCACCGCGCCACCGCCGTCGTCGTCGCCGGCGCGCCACGGTCCCCGCAGATCTCCACCGGCGGTCGCACGGACCGCTCGCGCTCCGCTGTTGGCACGGCCCCCTGTCGTTCTGCCCGCAGGCCCGGCCCACTCGCCGCAGCCGCGATCGTCGTCGCCTTCGTCGTCGTCGTCGCCGCTGCCGTCGTCGCGGTCGCCGTCGTCGTCGCTGCCGCCGCTGCACCAGCGTGCGCCACCGGAGTTCCAGTCCCTGCAACTGCTGCCGACGCCGCCATGTGCGCGTAGCGCCACCGTCGTCGCCACTCACCACACACACGCGCAGCCGCCGCCATTCAAGTTCTCGAATCCCTTGTTTGTTGGCGTGGAAGCCCTTCGTTTGTCGGCGTCGACCTTCCTGTAACAAAGAAGGGATACAGAACGAAGAAAGGATATAACGTTTAGTTTTGTTCGTGAGAAAGCGTGAGTTAGGCGGGTGAGAGTTTGATATTTGTGGCTGTTATAGGGTTACTCGAGAGAACCTGAAAGAATACTTAAATCGCACTTATTTATTTATATATTTTATATATTTTTATATCGAGAGGAAAGGCATAGGGACACTCGTAAAGATCGTCAGATTGATAAGACTTAGCGAAGAATTTATTTTGAGAACAATTTTTTTACGGGGGAAGTAACGTCGAGGCCTAAGTATTTAATTCTTGATTAACAATTCGGCAAGTACTTTAAGGAACACGACTTCACTTAACGTGGCCAAGACTCTCGCTTGTTGAGAGGGCGTGAGCGAACTTTGGGGTAGAAGATCAGCAGGAGTCTCTTGTTTTTGCGTCGTTTCTACCGCATCCCGTCAACATGCTCCCTCCGTTCAGCCCGGAGATCCTTTGGATCGTCGTCGTCGGCTTCATCATCGCGTTCGTCTTGGCGTTCGGCATCGGCGCCAACGACGTCGCCAACTCCTTCGGCACCTCCGTCGGCAGCCGCGTGCTCACCGTGCGCCAGGCCTGCATCCTCGCCACCATCTTCGAGATCGCGGGAGCCATCTTGATCGGTGAGTACTCCAATTGCATTTATTCCAGGGGCGTCCAGAGAAAATAAGGGGCTGGGGCAGTTGATCCACGGGGGCCCGTATTTAAAACAAAAAGTATCTCCTGCCACAATCCTAAACAGAATTCATTTCTCCAAGCATCAGAAGCAACTTGTAGCGTTAAATTTGGATTAGAAATGAATACATTTTTTTTATTTTTGAATGAACAAATTTTCGGGGACTCAATTAAGTCGGGCCCTAGGGCAAGTTGCCCCAGCTGCTCCCTTCTTTCTGGTCGCCCATGATTTATTCCGTTGTAATTAGACAGTTATTACTTTTATAATAAGATGCAGTTTTATATTTAATGTATAGGTGCATTCAGTTTAATTGATTTATTACCATTTATAGTTTGATAGAAAGCTAACTAAATCGAATTGTATTACTTAGAAATTGTGCAAGAAGTTTTACAGACGCGGAAAGAGTTGCCCAAACATGCGGATGGGAGATAAATTTCCTTAAATTGTTTGTTTTAAATCTTACGCTATTATCATTATTTAGGCTTATAATTCTTCCATTACCATTCTTCCCGATCAGACCGGTCCAAATCTTCCAGAATTTTTTTCCTGCGTTATGAGCAATGTTTATTTTAAAATAACTTAAAAGGTTTATTTTTTATCATAGCTGTTAGATTTTGACAATACTTCTGTCGAATGGTCGTTGAGAATGCAGCAGAAACTATTCAAAATATACTGCGAGTTAGTGTCACTGGAGAGAAAACATGGTTCCGGAGCGTCAGTAATTTTAGTCTTCTGTAATAACGTCAGTCAGATACTTTGATTACTATAGAAATAAATGAAAAAAGGATGAATCTAATTCAGAGATCAATTTTGTGAGAGCGAACGTGTATGTAGTAAAGCAGTTGGGCGTTTTGAAGATATTTATTATTGATTCAGGTTTGACAAAGTTTTTTCTCGTTTGTTACTTTCGCAATGTGTTCTTATTTGAATAGTATTTTGAGTATCATACGTGTGAAAACTCGCGTAAATTTGGAAGCAAAATCGTAAAATTCTGAATAAATTGATAAGCAAAATCGCTTATTCTAACTTACAACAACCATTGTTGATTACGAAAATTAAAGAGCCTGCGAAAACAATTGAAATTATTTGTTTAGATTAATAGAGAATTGCATTCCGTATTAATTTTGTTTGTTTAAGCAATTTGCCAACTTGATTTGTTGGTGCGACGGTATACATGAAGTATACAAACTAAGCTGTGATGTTTCATGTGTCCGGTGTCTCATAAATTAAATGCCCAGGTACGCTATAAAATTCATTTCTTGTGCATCCTGTAGTGCGTTTAGTCTACAATCTCGAGGTTCACATCTAGAGGTTCAAGTTCGTTTCCCTGGTGATCTTGGACCATTTTCATTTGAAGGATAGGTCTGGTGCAGAGCGCACTCAGCTGAGGTTCACATAATTTACCTGTTTCTACCCTCTCTTCTCAACACCTTTGTAAAAAGTTTAATATTTGCAGCACACCCGCTCAGATAAACATTACAAGCCTCCTGAGTTATATAACAATTAATGCCTTAAAATTGTTTGACGTGTTATTCATTAATACAATATTTCAAATGAAAAAATAAGATAATATATTTTTAATAAATTAAACAACAGTTTTTTAGCGTAATTTCAATAAATTAACAGCCATTAAATGTTTCTTCAACTTTTCCCTCTCATTCGCATTCATTATTGTTCTAGAACTGCTAGAACTTCCCACTAAAAGAGAAAGTAATTTTTAAATGGGCCCTTATCCACACCAGTCCTATAATGGGCCTGACTCCACACCAATCCGATAAGCTCCCCTTGTACTAGCAGAAGTAAACACACTCCGTAGGCCCCCAACTCTTGTCGAGTCGCGCCGATGATGTTGATGATTGATGCAAAATGATGGTGATCTTGCAGTGAGTGGGCGTAGTCTTCAGGGTTGCCGTTTGCGCTCCATTCGCCAGCCGTGTCATTCAGAACGCGACCACTCCGTGGCCTCCTGTTTTGAAGGCGCTTTGTCGTAACTACACAGCTGAACTTGTAACCCCGTCTTTTGGCGTCGTAGCTGAGGGACGCGTGGCGTGATGTCATGGGAGGAACACGCAACCCTGAAGCGCAGAAGGAATCGTTCCAAGAGTAATGAAGAGGTTGTCTCATTCAGATTCGGTCACTGCTCCATGACTCATGATGTTCTGTTTTAGGACTGTTGCAAAAATTGGCCTTGGGGCAATTAAATTGATGGGAAAATATTGAAAAAACATGACCCCCCCTTTTTTGAGGAACTATTCCTGGAATGTAGCTCGTACGATTGAAATAAATGGTTTTACATGCATATTCTCACGCAAGGTTATTAAATGTACTTCGACGGCGCGCAAGAATGTGACGCATCTTAAAAATGGCCATTTTGTAAGAGAAGGGGTTACACTGAGTGGACCTGTTTTATCTCGCGGGTGTTGTCACCGTTTTTACTTTCCCGTATACGTACGTATACACGGAGTGATATACGTAGTATAGGGAAAGTTATGTAATGCTGCGCGAAAAAATGGCCAATTTTCGGCGGAAAAAAATTAATTGCCGGGCCCTAAAAACGAATAAGTGGATAAAACCAGCTGCTAAATTAAGAAAAAAAATCCTCTATCTCGTGGTGTGGTCAAAATCCATGATTTGTTGCTTCTTTATACTTAAAAATCGATTGACGGCATTCCGTCCGTCTGTCCGTCTGTGGTCAACGCTAGCGCCTAAACCGTTCGGTCGATTTTCTTCGAAATTGATATTCCCCAGTCGATCTGATTCTAGTCGAAGCTTTGTGATTTTGAAAAAGATTCTTTAAAATTTGGGGGTACTTTATATGAAGTGCCCCGGGGATTTTCAACATTTTCTCAAAAACGGCTCCAAATTTTTTCTTTAAATTTCTTGTATGAATAGAGGAAAATACACTTTTTAACATGGCATAGGTCCAATTTTCACGTACAGCTCTGAATTTTCGAAAATTGTGAAAGTTTGAATTTTTTTCGGCGTCTTTCTCCAACTACAAAATTGAAGATAGAGATTTTTTCTTCAAATAAAATTTGTTCTGCATATTGAGTTCTTTAATAAAGGTCATGTAAATGTTTTTCACAATTTTGGTAGTTTTCGTGCAATATTGCATGCAATATGTGCAATTTTAAAAAATTACAAAAACAAAATTTTCTCAAAAACGGCTCCAAATTTTTTCTTTAAACTTTTGGTAGGGATAGTGATAAATGTACTCTATCAATGACATAAAAGCCATTTTGGTCTATCGGTTGGTTTTTTCAAAAATTACCAAAATGTAAATTTTTTTACTTGTCTCTCACGTCGTTAATATTTACATTATCGGCGATTTTTTTAATTTATTATATTTACGAGTATATATGCTTTAAATAATGTCAAGTAAAGTTTCTCGAAAACACAACCGTTTTCTGTGAAAAATAGCTCAAATTTCGGCATTTTCAGAAATGCTCAAACGTCATTTTCTCGTATATGGCTGCATTTTTTTTTCTTGAATCTTTTGTAACGGATAGTGCTAATTACACTCATTAGTATAGCGTGAAGTTTATTTTGAGTTTTTTTTGTTTTTTTCAAAAATTATATAAATGTAAATTTTTTGAAAGATCTCTCACATCTTTAATATGCACATTATCCGCAATTTGTAAAGATGATTATATTTGTGAGTGTAAGTGCTTCAAATAACTTCAAATAAAGTATTTTGAAAACTCAAAAATTTTCTGTGAAAATGAGCTTCAAATTTCGCATTTTTAGTAGTGCTAAAACGCCATTTTCTCTTAAACGGCACATAATTTTTAAAAGAAAATTGCCATTTACGGCTAGGTTTTTGTGTTCTTTAATATTCTAAAATTAATGTTTCTGTTCTACCAATAGGAAACCGAAAAATTAAGAAAATGACAAAAAAATGTACTTTTGGCGATGATAGATGGTAGCTGGCAAGAAAGAGTATGTGGCAATTCCGAATAGCTAGCGAAGACCCAGGAAAGTAGAAAACTAATACGGGAAAGTCTGTGCCATTCAAATAAGGTCGTGTTGAATTTTTTGAAAATATGAGTTGTTTTTTCTATAATTTCCTGACAAACGAAAGTCCGCTCGGAATTGACTGCGCTTCGCTTTCGTCGTATTCTCACAACTAAAATTTTAAAAATACATTTGTTTCTGAATTACATGTATTGATCAAAACCACATCTTCAAATAAGGTCACGCTTAATTGTTTCAAAATACGAGTAGCTTTTCTATAATTTTGTGACGAACATAATAGCCCGCTGTAAATTTACAGCGCTTCGGACAGCTGGGTGCGTCGTAAATTAGAATGGGCAATTTTGTATATTATTTCTTTCTTCGTTTCTTACATTAGAACTTTTGTTATACACTTACACATTAATATTTTATAAATAGTTTATTTTGAAATATTTGAATTAAGTAAAAAGAATTAATAGCTCTCAGAATATCGACAATGCAGGGTCTGCAACAATGGAATTCACTTTGCGCTCGCGAATTTCTGTGAATTACGTAACATTGTTGTGACCTGAAGGAGCTGTATGAAAAGGAGTTATAATTGTCTAATTTATGTTGATATTTGCATGAAAATATTCAGTTTTCGCACCAAATGCTGTAGCATTTGTAGTGAGTAGAGAATTTGTTGCATGGTTTTAAAATACTCTTCTCTAATCATGGCCCTATGGAATGCATTTCTATATTGTCCAGGTTATCAGGCTTCTTTTTCCAATATAGGTTTACAAAACGTTTGTATTAAATTTTGTGCAGTTGTAGAATTCACACAGTTCTGACAACACTGCGATGGAAACAGCGAGTTGTAAGCTAAGATGTTAGTAGCGCACAAAGTGCAATATTTCAGTACTATATAGCCGTTTCCTCTAATGCGGGAAAGTAAGTGCTGTTGTAGCACCACTAGTCCACTCAATTGAGTCTGTCTTGTTAACTATCTTTATGATATTTTTAGGAGTAAAAATAGACTGTTTTCTAGACATATTACTTCGCTTAACTTAAAAATGACTGTTTCTAAGCACTTTTCTTGTACTTCAACTATTTAACACCCGCATGACTGTCAGTTACATACGGCTCAATCGGGTTTTCCCCATAAGGTGTATTGAGAGACTGTTATGCGATAATGTTTATTCGTCTCGTTTCCGTTTACAATATACGAGTAATGTCCAATTGTAAGTTCATATAATGTCCTTATTGGTTTCTAATAATCAATGTTGAAACGCACTTGCTTTTGCTCGTGCACGTACTCAAGAGCGAGTTGAAAGATTTAGAGAAAGAGCAATAGTGTACGCTGAGGTACAACCGTGCCTGAGAGGAGGCTGAATTGTTTATATGACCTTTCGCTGCTTGTGTTCTATCGCGTGTATCTCTAAAATTCTCTTTCCATTCACTCACAGATTCTAAATTAATTTCGATGAAATCTTGAACTCTGGTTTTGCGATGCTGCTCTGATTGCAGTATAATACAAATTACAAAGCGATTTATGTACTGTATTTAAATACTAACACAACCTATTGTTTAACTTGGGGTGTTATAATACCACAGTCTTCCTCGTAGTATTTGTTACGTAATATGGCATTGCGACTTTTATTCTACTAATTATTTACCTAGCTTTTTAACTTTTCTCTTCAGCAAAAGAAACGCGGGAGATACGAATTAACAACTTTCGAGGACTTGCTGTTTTGTAACTTCGGCCACCGTATTGGTAGGTAGACACGAAGACCGCTCGTGTACGAGTCCCAAATATTTCTAATACCTACTATCTCTAATCTACTAATTACCAATTCCTACTACCTTTTATTACAAACAAACAAAAATAAACAGGTCCGCTCGAAAACTTGTGCGGTTTCGAGATACTTGAAAGAAGAAAATTTGAAACATTTTCTTCATAAAAACGGACGTACAAACAGACGTTTTAAAAGAACAGATTTCAGTATCAGAGATAACGAAGACGTAAACTTCCCTTAAAATCGATTTTGTGCAGCATTTCATAACTTCAGCAATACTACATATGTTCTTATGAGCGAGAAATAAAAGATAGGGGATGGTAAGAGATTTTAGAAAGTGACATTTTTCTCTCGATTAGTAGGATTGCATATTTTAGCTTAAATTATAAATTATTAACGGTGTACATCTTTTAGAGCATATTGTTTTTCTCACAGAAATTATTAACAAATACGTTTGAAGTATCAACTGTGAGATTGTTTATTTCACCTTCTGCGAAAGTGGTCATTCAAAAACTAAGATCTTCGATAATGCCTTGTAATGCCTAGGCGCAGAACCTGCCTAGAGTAGAAAACATGATCGTCATTCTACGCTCATTGCAATTTCTAGCTTCATTTCACTTCAATTTTCTTTGCGCAGTAGTTGTTTCGTGGGAGCATGACTTTGAAATAGACTGTCACTGTCAATGAGCCAGAAAGCAAACAAGCGATCAAAGAGTAGAGTATAAGTAAAGAAACTCCGACTGAAAGTGGCTAAACAGGCCTATTAATCACTTAATAATCTATCGGGTTCCGTGCCGGGTGCCGTTCAATTTCATCGAAAATCAAATATCGATCGTTGGCCCGAAAGAACAACTTGTGGAATTGAACGTGTCCAGGAATTTAAACGGTATTCGTCAAAAAAGGCAGAGTTCACAGCCAAATTATATTCTAGTTCACAACCGCGGCAAAATTGAAAATATACTCTATTGAGCGTATTAACCACACGTAAGATATAATATTAAAAATTTAATTGTCCATGCTGAAGTTCACATTTATTTGCGTGATTTTTTAGGAATTAAGTACTGCTTGGATGTGCAGTTGAAAAATTCTATCATGAGATGCAGTAGTTACAATAAGTTTTAATTATATTCAGTTTCTAATGTACTACGTACGTACGTACGTTTGTATGAATTGCTATATGAAACGTATGTTAAATATGACAAATATAAATTACTTTACAAACACGTATTAAATGGTTTAAAGAGAGCTGCGTTTGATACATAGACTCTAATTGCCGTTTCATTTTCATCGAGCTGAGTTTATAGAAAATTCAGAATGGATATGCAGCGTTGCGAATGAGGATTTTCGATAATACAAAGCAGAATTTAATTAGAAGACGCACTTCAATCAATACGCTCTGCAACGCAAAGAAATAAGTCGTGGTACTTTTTAATGAAGCTGGGGAGTCGTTATATGTACTCCAAGGAAAGAGACGTTCCATTGCGTCGGGCCCTTCGCGTTGGCGCGGCGCGTGTGCAGAACTGCATCGCGTCGCCTTGCCTTGCTTTGCCTTGCCTTGCCGCGTGGCGTGTTGGCGCGCGCCGCACTCCGCGTCGTTGGCGGCGCCGTCGAGCGCAGCGCGCTGGCAGCCTCGGCTCCGCCCCCGCAGGCCCCGCCCCCCCTCCCGCCGCTCGCCTGCGCTCGGCTCCCCACCCCCAAGCGCTTGGTGCTTCAGCGCACCCCTCTGCCCGCGCCTCACTGCCCATAACTCATGCCGCCCCGGATCCCTTATTCCAGGGCGGCAACTTTCTGGAAAACCAGGGGAAATCAGTGTTTTTTATTGATGGATTCCGGGCAAGTCAACTGCTCTAAGGTCATTATTCCTGTAAGTGTAGCGCATGTTTTTGCTCGGGAGATGGCGACGATCTTCCCCTGGAGGATTGCCGACCTACAGGCAGCTAACGAGGTTTTCCTCAACTAGGTAACTCCCACCAGCGGGACACCGCCCCAGTCGGGACAGACTCTTAAGCTCTCGACCGGGCTGAAAAATCAGGGAATTTCGTTGCTGTGAGAAAGTTGTGGAATTCATGGAAGAATCATTCGAAGCCAAGGAACATTTTCAGATGCTTATAAAACTAGATATTCCTTTAAAACACTTTTGCTCAATTTTTATTGATGATTAAAAATATTGTTAATTCGTATTTTCTCACGACAAAATCAGAGAAATTGTCAATTAGTAACAGGTCTTAATACTTTCTTCAAATAGTGTGAAATTCAACATCTTCAATAAAAGATTTTAAAAAATCCACCGTAATACAGGGAATAGTCAGGGAAATTTGTTCCAGGAATTGATTGGGCATCCTAATTTTCACTCCGTATCCGAAATCCACAGCTATACTCCACCATCTACCCTAGACTCCGCTCTCAACCTTATACTTCTCTCCACATGTCCGAAACCCCCTACCTTACTTTCTTCCCTTCTCAGTCAAAACTCCACGTCCCATACCCCACACCCCAAAGCACGCACTCCATTCCCCTATTGCCCACCACACCTCAAACTCGACACTCAGACCTCCGCACTAAGTTTCCCGGAATCCAAACCTCACACAAGGAATCTCGTAACGCAACCCCCCCCCTCCGTACCCGCCGAGCACCCACGTTCCAGCCCATCCCACATGATCTGCTGATGCACGCCACGCTGCCCCAGGGCGCGTCTAATCTCCCCGTCACGCTGCACGCCGCCTCCACGCGCTAAAGGCCTTCGGTCATCGGTCCCCATCACACCCCCCGCTCTCGCCGCGCTCCACAAACTTCTCTCTCAGCGTGCTCTCCGCTTTTCTCCTCTGCTACCTCTTCGCTAACGCTGCCCGCGCGCTTCCCACCCCTCTCAATAGGCTTAGGCAGCTTAGCGCATCAACTGATGGAACTGCAGAGCCTCCGACCGACAGGTCCTAGGGTTCGAGTCCCGACGGCGGCGGTAGGATTTTGGACACTAGCTTCTTCGTTAGGTCTGATTCGATCGCTGTCTAGAGGAGAATTCCAGCAGTCGGCTGTTCTGAGTGGTAGATTTCTGCGGTTTCTCTGATCAGTACCAGGTGAATCCCGGGGCAGTACCCCAACAAACGGGCCACGGACCGCCAGCGATCTTTCCGTTCTCTTCCTTGTCCTATCCTCACTTAAACACACTTACGTGCTCTACATTTGACAAATGACGGGAGATCAGAGATTGTCTGGGGGCGGTTCCCCGCTATTGGGAGATGCCTGGATGGGGAAATCACAGAAGCTGACATGTAGTTCGGCGCCAGATCTCACCATGCGTCTGGGGAAACTGCCTCCTCTCATAATAAATGGGACGAACCACGGGACGAACGACCATAGCAGTTGACGCGCCCAGAAACAAATAATTAACCCATTACCGCCCCCACCCACCACCCTCGGCCGTGCCGTGCTGTGGCCTGAACGCACGTGCCAGCCGCCCCTCGCCGGGCTCTCCGCTACCCTCCTCTGCCGCCTCCTCGCACGGCCGCTGGCCCCTCTCCCTTCCCACCCCCTCCCGGCCCACCCCGGCCGTGACATGTTAGCCCCTGCCAGCTGCCCCTCAGCGCTACCTAGCTGTTCTCCGCTACTCTCCTGTGCCGTCTCCTCGCATGGCCGCTGGCGCCGCCCGCGCCCTTACCCCACCCCCCACGCGGCCGTGCCGTGTGCGCCCCTGCCAGCCGCCCGCTGGCGCGGACGCGGCGTGCGCTGCGGCTGACCGACATCACCGGCGGCGGCGACAGTGGTCGCGCTGCCGGCAAACTGTGTCAGCGTGGGCGGCTGGCGCGAGACACCCTTTGACTAGCCGCCCCGCCTTCCCCTCCTCACCGCTCCCTCGTGCTATCCTCCCCGCCGCCCCCTGCGCTCCCGTCACTCGTGACTCTTTGCGCGGCTCGTCTCAAGGTCGCACTTCGATGGCGGACGAAAATGGGAGATGATTGGCCGTGCCGTATTCTAGGAAAAGTGAGACGTGTGAAGGATTAAGCGTTTGCGTTTTCCTTGTAACATTTTTGTTTTGAAGGCACCACTTCCTTATGTTCGCTGAATTACGTTTACTTTACAGTATCGTAATGTGACGACACCCATCACCTGTAGCAGTCTCATCATGATGCAGCCCAGGTCTGCTATTGATATGGTGATTAGATCCTCTCTGAGAGCTCTTTGAAAATAAACAAATAACATTTTGGGTTTTATCAACATTACAAACATTTCCTTGCAACTCATCTCGACCTTGATCATCTTATTGTATATATAATTGGATGATGCATTATCAGACACTTCTCAAATCGCCGCCCACCACTTCACTTCAATAGTGTTTTGCTTTAATTCACGTTCGAAAGATACTAAATGTTTTACATTCCAGTGAGATGCTTCATGCCGTGATCGCTTTAGCTTTCTTTTTGGATTTTACGCTCTTCTGCGTCAAAGTCGCTTACAAGTGATCAGTTCCTAGAAACAGTGATTTAACTTCAGTCCGAGTAGGTAATAATGTTCGTCCATTTGTTTTATTCGCGTAAGTTGGATTTCTCGCAAATACAATGCATTTGTGTTTACTCATGGCGTAGATACAACTAATGTTAGATTTTGATGTAAGAATAAAGTAAGTAAATTCAGGTTTTGATGAAACGGAAAGAAAGCTTTGTAAAACATTAGACTGTCGAGATGTACGTGGTATTCTCGTGGGAAAAGTTCCAAATAAGGTGACTTTTCCCTAGCTAATTCATCGTTTCTGGAATAAATTTCTCACTATCACTTAGGGAAGTAATTAAATAGTCTCTGATATTAATTGATATGAACGAAAAGAGTCCATATTTATTATTTGTTTCGTAAAACTATTTTCAGTGAATCTTAATGTCAATGGATTTGACAGTCTCTTAAGATCATGAGTAAAATTACAGCTTCCGATAAGAAAGTTTTTTTTACTGCTTAAGCTGACACAGTTCCGATAGAGTACAAAAATTATACATTTTGATCGCGAAGTTTTTAGTGAAAACGAAGAATAGTTGTGATGTCGCTTTCATAAAATTGCGAAGTCAGAATACGGAATGCTGCACTTTTAAGATCAGCAAGTGACTCAGGAGGTTGCCTTGCTTTCTCCAGCACTGTGCAAGACGAGTTAGTCGCTGGCTACGTCATGGGGAAATCCTCAAACCTTCCCGTACGTGTATATCTCTTGATGCCCATTCGCCCATGCTCCAACTACTTCTCAAGTTTCTTTGTAATCTATTTTTATGAATGAGAAATGTTTATGAATTTTTATGAGCACGGATAGCTCGATAGTTCGTATTTTTGGAGTATTTTTACATTTGCCTTTTGCTTCCCTTCTGAATGTATCAGCTTGTTCGTTAGCTTTTCTATTCTCCATTGCCTTTAATTTTTATTTCAATTTCTTAATATTTTTCAGTTGCTCCTTATTTTATTCCATCTTACCATTCGAGTTTTTATTGTTCGTGCTCGAGTCGAGCATTTCCTCTTGCTGTTTCCTTTGTGTTGTTACATGCGAAAAGTTCTGTCCGAAGCTTTCTTAAGTTATACATTTCTTTTCTTCAGTCACGTTCTTTGGCTCATTTTCTGCTGACGTTATTTTGCACTTCAGCCACCGACCTTGTCCTCATTCTTCCCTTCCCCCTGTAGCTTTTCTTCCTTGTCGTTTCTGCTGTCCAGGCTGTTTTGTTTCTTTTAATAAAGGTTTTCTTCTCTCACTTCCTCCTTGGCGACGACCTCTCGTCCCGCAGAAGAGCGTGGCGGGGAGGGGGCGGGGCGAGGGCGTCGTCCTGCGCGCTCCACCCTGGTTTCCGCTCGCCCGCCCTCCCGCCCTCTCGTTCGCCCGCCCTCTCGTTCGCCCGCTCTCTCGTTCGCCCGCTCTCTCGTTCGCCCGCTCTCTCGTTCGCCCGCTCTCTCGTTCGCCCGCTCTCTCGTTCGCCCGCTCTCTCGTTCGCCCGCCCTCAGGTTCGCCCGCCCTCAGGTTCGCCCGCCCTCAGGTTCGCCCGCCCTCTGGTTCGCCCGCCCTCTGGTTCGCCCGCCCGCCCGTCCGCTCGCCCGCCCGTCCGCTCGCTCGCTCGCCCGCTCGCTCGCCCGCTGTATTCGTTTAACTCGCCCGCGCCCACGACAGAGAGGCGCCCTGGGGGTGTGGCGGCGCTGGCGCCGCTCCCAGTAGGGCACCGGACGCTGGGCACCACCCTCTATGCCCCTGGTCCCACCCGCTGCCACTTGCACGTCCGTCTTCACTTTCGCCCCCTAGCCCATGACGTGGCTGCCGTCTTCCCGACCCGCCTTCCTTCCACGCGACAATTCCCGTTCCTAGTTTCCAGCCTGATTTTTTTATCCCAACCCTCACCTCGATTCTCATTCTCACTTCGTACCAAGTGGTGTATCCTTTTCCGTCCTCATCCGTACCAGTTATCTCCTTACCCCTCGACTCTTCGCATTCTCAACCGTATGTCCCAATCCATACCCACTTTTCATCCCGATTCTTCACGACTTGCCTCCTCATCCATTCGCATTTTCACTCCTGTTTCCTTTCCTGTATTATTTTTCGTCTACTTTCACGTACCCGTTTCTACCCCGCCCCACTCCATCCCTGACTTTTCGCATTCTCTGCAACTCTGGTTTAGCCATTTTTTGTCTACTCACTCGCATAGGGCATCCACAAGCGCAATATGTACCACCCGAGGGAATTCTTTCGCTTGGCTGGCGAAGCGAAATGTTATATTGTTCACAAACGGCACATTTTCTGTCACGGTTTGCATAAATTCTCAAAATAATTGCAAAATATATTTGTAGCTTCGTATGCTTATTTTAATCTTGGGCACTCGAAGAAATTGACAAATGCGTTAAAAATGGTATTTGATCTCAAACTTCATATTTCTTTTCGAAAGTAGAATCTTTGCTTTGATTTTGGTTCTTCCAAATGTTCAGTATTACTGGTATTTAAGATGTTTTCTCTCCCCGGGATCCCAGCTAGAGTTTTCATGACTATTTCGGAATTTGCATTGAACAAACTTCCTTGTTTGAATCTTATCAGTAAATATATTTGTGTGGCTCAGTGTGAGAGGAGACAGGCAGCTATCCCTCAGCCGAATTTCTGAGATCGGTTTACCTCCTTTTATTCCCGACACAAGGCGAAGCCATGAGGTGACTAGTGAAATGATTATGATAAATGAAGATGAAGTTACGATGGAATGCTGATCAGGGGAATTGGGAAAGTCCCGAGGTAATCTGTGCGAATCAGTTATGCCTACCACAAATTTCACATGAGGTACCTGGACGTCGAACCCTGGTACGCATGAGATGGAAAGTGAGCGGCGTCCCTACGCCGCCGGTTGCCCTCGACGTAGCTGCGCGCGCGAACTATCAAAAAGCGATTCCAGCTTCCGTGCTGAGGGGCCTTCTCAGGTTTCTCTCTGTATCCTCAGTAGTATTTTATGCCATGAAATTTCTCATATTAGAATGCCGTACCATCAATTTTTAATATTGGTGATTATTATATGAGGAATACCATGTTATTGCCTTTGTAATAAAAACTAATACATTTCCCCGAAATAAATGATTTTTTCCATTTTTTTGCAAATTTAAATTGATTTGCTTTCCGCTCGAAGGAACATTATTTTGCCGTGAGAAAATACCTCAACCGTACAGGAAATCCACGGAAACATTATGCAGAGAAGTATGAACAAGTCTTCTACAGAGAGTCGGTGAGTCACAGTGACACGTTTATTGGCGGAGCGACCGTGATGTTTCTAGGCGTAGCGTCGCAATACGTCCTTGTCTCAATTCAACTACACTGCACCCTCTCGGGCGTTTCGGGTTGGTGACACGATGCATGTACAGCTGGCTGGGCGCTTAGTCACTGGCGAAAATTACACAGCTGCCCATCCTCCTCGTTGGGCTATTTTTAGAAAATGTTATTTTAGTTAAGTATATAATGTACGTGGTCGAATAAAAGATTAAATAACTCCATTTTTTAAATATTTTTCTAGTGTATTTCGTAGTACATTCCAAGTATATTCAAGACGATGACAGAACACATTAGTCGACTTCCCTAAACTCGTATACGATATTTGCCATTCCCTTTGCAAAGAACAGCGCGTTGTTTCTCTATTGCAGGTAACCTAATTAATATTCAATGACTAACTTTCGAAGTTCCATTGTTCTGCAAGTCTTATTGTGCCCCGCTACAGGTATACAAATTTTGGCATTCTCATGGACTCCTGCTTGAATGAATGCTACTGAAATTGTCTCGGTTTTTATGAGATCTTCATAGTAGTAACTTCTGTGAAGCCAAATTATTTGAGTGATAATCGTAGCTTTAATACATCCTCTAGTTTAATGTGCAAATTAAATAACTGGTTTATTTAGCAAAGTTTAAGTAGAAAATAGCACGTGTGGTATATCGGTTTCCATCAAAACTTACAGTAAATGTAAACAATTCCATGCGCACTTAAATTCCGTATCGCCAATGCAGCAAACATACCCAATATCGTGTACTGCCTCTCTTTCTGAATCATTCAGACATTTTCACAAATGCTTCCTCTCGCACGCCCGCCCATTGGCTCGATACCCCTTGCGCCAGCCTTGGATCGAAGTGTGTCGCCCGGAGAATAGGCGGGGCGGTTACATCGAGAGTGGTGCGCAGAGCCTCTGAAGAGGCGGTCGCCGCCGTTGTCGTTGTCGTCGTCGTCGTCGTCGTCGTCGTCGTCGTCGGTGCAGGGGCGCTGCGCCCTGCCGGTGCGTGGCGGAGGGGGGAGGGCTGTTCGTATTTCGGGCCGCCGCGCAGGTGAATTTAGCACAGGCCGCACGAGGCCCAAGGCTGAATAAACGACTTGCGGCGAGGAGACGGGCGACACCAGGGGGTGACTGCACTGGTCCAGGTGCATTTGTTTATTCCTGGGAAGGGTCGATGCTGGATGACCTACGCACGCTAACGTGAATGGTCTGTTTGTTTTCCAATCTAAGTTCGTCGTGAAAATTTATTTATTAATTTTCATTCCCGGTATATATGAGCTTATGTATATGTAACATGCTTACGAAAGCCGGGAAATATTCACTAAACAACATTCAGGGCTCCCACAAACTTATAACGCACCATTCCACTTAATAACAGTTCGTACCTCTCCTTCTGGCATGGTCGAAAACAGCCGAGATGCTCCGAATACCGCGATGCGTAGGATGACTTAACGCCTTACAGAAGAATACGAAGCAAAGTAGCCGGGGTCTCGGAGAGCGGCAGCGATCTCTGTTCGTGGAATTCCTCGGTTGTTTAATAGCAGTTTCACAGCTTTCCAAATTCCGTAAAAATGTGTATATTTTGATGAATTATCTTGATATACATACATATTTTGACATAGTTTCCTTCTTCTATGATATATTTCAAATGCAATATTTTTATAATATTGCTTATTCATCGCAGCATTAAATTATCTCCTGATGCCTTACCTTGAGATACCGACATACCCAGATCACCTGCGTTTCTCGTGCGAGATTGACTCTGAACTCTGGACAAAACTTTGTATAGATGTACCGCGTAGGAAAAGACCTGAAGATGGGGGCTCGAACTTGGAAATTACTTTGAAATTTAAGAGAGAAATAGAAGCAGCAACTCTTCCTTATTTGAAGATTAAGGCCATAAGGAGGTCAATGAAACAAAAATAGCCCCAAGTGTCACGGCCAGTCACTTTCAACTTTGATATAACATTCAAATTTTGGGTTTTTAATTCTGTGGTCACGGGGTAAAAGTTCTTTAGTGAATTTTTGGCGAAATTGGGTTAAGCACTGAAACTACAAGTTGAGTATCTATATTTTATTTTAGTAAAACGACCGAATTCAAATGTCGCCTCCTTAACGAGAAAAAAACGTTGGGAAATAGAGTTGAGAGTAGGAAAAAGCGTTGGCTCAATAATCTAACCCTTGTTTTCTCCTAACATTTTTGACTTAAGAACTTTCACCTCGTGACCACAGAATTGTGAATTCTGTTTGTTGTAGTGCTTAACCAGTTCTACTACAGTTTTTCTAACCCAGGAACCTAACCCATTATCCTTCATTAAAATATAGACTCAACATTCTCGGATTTAACACTCGCGCTGATTTTTGAGAACCTAACTCTCGCGAATGTGAACTGAATGTGTTATATTCAAACCCCTGAAAAAATTATAAAAATTGAAGAGGTAGAAATATTTTTTTTAAAAAAAAGGTTCTAAAACACATGAACAGCACCAAAGACCGCATCGTTTTGCGAAATGTATTCTTCAGTATTGTATCAGTTAAACCGACTGCCAGCTGTTTATGTCTCATTGTTGGTTCAAGTTAGAGTTTTCAAGAGTGATTTGTGTTGTTGCAATATGGTCACCAATAATAGTACGTAAAGAATTGATGCGAGTTATGTCGAAAGGCAAATCGGAATGTGTGCATGGGAAATATATCATTAGACGGATGTAAACTGTCAAGCCATAGATACCGAATACAAAAATTCCGCGTTATTTATTTTCCTCCTGCTTTTTATCAAACTCTCTATAGGCTACCAAATTGTATTAAAAAAATATGTTTGAAAATAATATTTATTAAAAAGCAAATTTTAGAGTATACTTTTTGCTAGCATTCTAGCTGCTTAAATACGTCGATTTTTTTTCTCCCTCCTCTCCAACATTTGTTGCGCAACATTCCTTGCGACGCGTCTCCCAACCCCTCGTGGGGCGTTGAGCGCTTGGAGTAATTCTCCGTTACATCTATTCTTTTTTAATTTTGGAGTAATCCTCCGTTAGTACAATGTCAGTAGTCCGTATGTCGTTGTGTAGAGGACCGCCAGGTAGCATTTCCACGCACGCGCCTCTCTCTTGCGCGCCCCTGCGTCACTACCCAGCGGCCAGAATTGGGAAGGAATTAGGATTTCAAGCGAACATTTTCCTTTTGGCAGAATGACAACAATAACAGGGAGTACAATAATCTAAGAAAAGTTACCTAATGTTGTGAAACGTATGCAAATCATTTGTAGGGTTTGCTCACAGACCACGCCCCAAATTTGACTTGGCATCCATGAGTGTCAAAATGACTGAACGACTGTCACATGACTGAACAGACCAGCGCCCGCGATGTGACGCTCTGTGACGAAATCGTGCTCGAAAAGCATGAACTGTCACCAACCCCGAACGCTTGGCTTCTCCGTAAACGAGCTAGCACTTTGCTCTCCCGAATCGGATAGCTATGGAGGGACCGGAAGTCTTATCAAAATTTTAGTGCATGCGTGGTGAAAGACTTTTTTTCCCCTACGCGGTTCATTTATATCTACCATTGTTAATATGTATGGCTTATTTCGTCTTTTCTCTCCTTTTCTAATGCTATGTACTAATGTTTCGTATCTTCTAAAATTCTTACAGAAATCATTAAAAATAAAATACAATTTGGTATTCTGTAATATTATGGACTTCATAGACTCGCATTTGCAAATATGCAATGCCTTAAAAGGCCTTTCCAGGATATCGTTTTAGCAGTAATCATTAATATTCAGTAATGTATTCTTCCACAAAATTTCGTACTTCAGGAACGTATCCTGTTCGCTTCTACGTTTATACAACCACTACTTATTCCTTTAATAGATTCTGTAATGCATTCAGAGATTGTTTTATTAAAAAAATAACAAGTGAAATATTATTTCTTCAAAAGCATTTTTATTTTTTGAGTAGCTTTCGTTTTGAATATTTCTAAACGTTTGTTTTCGTCGTTTTCATTTGCGGCCATGATACAAACAAACCTGTCGATCGCATTCTCATTCATTTTTCGTTCTCTCTCATCTTCCGGGCTTCGGTCAGTTCGAGGATAAGAGCGAAAATGCCGAGTACTCTTGTTGTTGCCGTTGATGTCGTTCTCGTGGCTGCTTTTATTTACGCTAATGCTAATAATATGCTAGAATGCGTAAAAATGAAATGAATTATTAACTTAATAAGTGAATGTGCGTGCGAATAACTCGGCTACCTACTCTCATATACTGGTCTCTCAGAATAAATGTCAAAAACGTCTGGGTGTATAGAAGAGTCGAAAATAATAACTTTTTGCCAATTAGTTCATTAGGTATTTGCCCTTGATTTATAGGCAACTTCGTAAACTCGAAAGGTACATGAAATCTCCTTTACTGCGACAGAACCTACCAAACATCTGCGCGTAAGGGGTTGCCTATAAATCAGGCGCAATTGCCGTAAACACAAATGCATATATGTAACTCCATTATATGAAGTTCCCATTACATGTTCATTACCAAAAAGTTATCATTTTCGACCTTTCTATACGCTCTAGGAGTTTGTAACACTCTTTGTAGTACATACTTACAACTAAAGTCAGCATACGAAATAATTTAATATTTTGCCTGACTAACAAATACATTGTCTGAGATAAGGAACAGGAGGGTCCAATTGTTCTTTTCTTGGTTTACTCAAACTAACTACTTTTTAAATTCTTTTTTCAGATGATTTGAAATGTGTTTTTTACTTTCATGAATGTGTGAGCACCCCTAATTCTGTTCTTTCCAATTCAGTATTAGTAAAACAGTCTACTCATTTTTTTTATTATTATATGACATTTCGCATTAGATTACCTCTAACATGTATTTGGTCATGGCATTGGCAATGTTTTCAGAAGTTCGGTGAATAATCTTAGAGAAATTGAGTTCACTGCTTTTTTACATCTCTATTTTAGTTTAATGTTAGAAACTCAATTGAGGCTTATAGAGCTAGAATAATCATTGCTTCGCCTATCTAATATTTTCCACGTTATTATTATTATTATTATTATTATTATTATTATTATTATTATTATTATTATTATTATGCCGGACGTATTCATTTTATTTACTTTATTTCTTGATTTACGTAAATTTTTTTAACAAAATCTCATAACTTCTTATTATTGCCGTTTGCGTCATGTGCTTCGTTGTATAACTCGATCATTCTGTCATGTTATTTTTTATTTATTAGAATATTCAACATATTTTAATTTTGAGTTTCCGCTCTGCTCTTTTTAGTTTCTATGCGATTGACATTTTTAATGTTGTCATTACTTTTTACTAATCTTATGATTGCCTATGGGTTTTTAAATGGCATATTTATTTGTTCGCAGGATACAAAGTGTCCGATACAATGAGGAAGGGAATACTGGATGTCAATTTGTATGCTGACTCCGAGGCCGAACTTATGTTGGGCATGCTGTCAGCGTTGGGTGAGTAATTTGATTTGCAACGTTTTCTTTTTAATGTTGATAATAGAATTTGCGAGTCACCTTAACGGAGACACTAGTGCTTACGTTTTTGTTTTCTTATCGAATACGAGACAACATGAGATTGTACGTGAGATAACATTATTTTTGTGGGATTGCCACGAATGACTAAGCACTCGAACATCATTAAGATTTTCAGCAGTAAATATTGTAATTACTAAAATTAAGTCTCTGTGACAAATGCGACAGTTGCATTTCAAAGTTTCAAGTGAAGAGTGTGCTGGGGGAGGAGGTGGTCGAAGAGTTAGCTCCTGAATAGGGGGATAGGGGTGAACTTGCATCGTCGAGCTGAGCGAAGATCTTCCTAAACGAACAAAATTTGACGTAAATTGCTGTTGTCTTTCGGGAATAAATGACGCTACTTGTTGTTACAATATATCAGAGTTGTAGTTTATTTTGGTTAGTGGATAGCACAATATAAAAACAATGTGTCTTCAATCGGCTCTTTCAATTCTATGCTCTTTTACTGTTGAATTGAAGTAAATGAAAGTTTGTTCAATAGTCGAACAGTTAAATACGTAAAAAAGTAAATGCATTACTTACTATCCACTTAAAAAGATATCACTTGCGTGTGCTTTTTACCCTGAAAATTATATCTAAGTTACCAGTTCATTCGGTAGCAACCATCCCCTGTACCCCAACTTCTCTCATTCGGAAACACCCCCCTACCTTTGAGGGCTTGTGTAGCAGATGGCGTTCGAGAGCGGTTGTCGTTGTCAAAAGGGGGTTATCGATTCGGCCAGTGCTAGTGACCGGGGCCTCAGAAGGCTGCGGCCTCTTCGTGACCATGCATGCTGAACCGGAATCGATATCTTTTTGCTGCGCCTCGTCCCGAGGAAAAAGAGAGAGTAAGAAAACTATTTTTGGCTTAACGATATGCCAAAGAGCAAGCAATGCATGAAGTGTTTAGAAATTTATTCAGTTTAAGTTGGGAATTGGCAAGGAGAAGCTTGGAAGTAATAAAATAAATTTGAAAATGAGGATTTCGTATGTGCGTTTGAGTGCACTTGTTTTGTGAAGTGGCTCCTCTGTCGCTATTGTCTTCGAAATTTAGAACGTTAATTGGAAATTAGTAACTTGCCCAGTTATCTACATTCTTGATTGATTTATTATCGAATATTTCAAACAAATCGACGCGTTTACTTCCTTTTAGATACCCATTTGTCGTTTTTACTAAACGTGAACGTGGAGAAAACGAACTGTAGGATACTGCAGGCAGTAGCAGATTGTGAAAGGTCTCATTTCTCTACTTGTGGACTGCTTCAGAAATGAGACGACCGTTGAGTGTGCTGCGTTTAAAAGTCGCCTGCAGGGAGTTTGTTTATGTTTTTTCCTCAGGTGGCTCCGCTGTTTGGTTGATGGTGGCCACTTTCCTGAAGCTACCCATTTCCGGGACCCATTCCATCGTGGGCGCCACTATCGGCTTCTCGTTGGTGGCACGGGGCACCAGCGGCCTTCACTGGACCACTCTGGGCACCATTGGTAAGTTTAAGCAGAAAGGTAATTTACTAGACGAGTTTCGGCTTTGTAGTAAGTGGTAGAGGTATGAACTAGGACAGTTTTCCGTGGTAAACGAAGGGTAAAAATGTTTTAATGTTGAATGTTTTAATGGTGCGTGGGGGGAAAATATTACATCTTTAATTTAGGGCGAAGTTTTGGTCATAGTATTTGAAGGGTAGTTATGTCGCGACTGTGTTCAGAAAAATCCTTGTTGATAAAATGAAAGAGGGAGGCTTCTCGTGCAAAATTAATCGGTAAATTAACTATTTTGAACAGTCATGGCCAATGAAGATTAACTTTGTAAATGAGTGAGGCTTCTTGAATTTAGGTTTTAAAAACTCTCGACTCTGAACTTCAAAGCCGCTCGCCATAACGAATAAAGTGCATGACTCAGTTTTGTTCCTTAGGATGAACACGTGCTTTTTGTAAATGGTGTCTTCATTGATTCTGCTTGAGGGGTACATGCGTGAGATAACTTGCTTACTACGAAGGTCAACGATGTTATAAATCGGGAGATAGTAAGAGGTCAGGGAGAGTCATGTCGGGTGCGGCTGGAAACAAAAGGCGCCTTAGCGTAAGGAAATGTAAATTGTATTTTCTCCGTACAGAAATGTTGAGAGAAAAGGGGAAAAGAAACATTCATTGCTTCGAGTATGCCAGAAATAAAATTGTGATGAATAAGTCAGACTTGTCATTATTTGACGAAACAGCATTTTTTAGCATCTGAATCGTTCTATAAGTGCCTATTAATCTTTCATTTTTTCGCTCAGATGTACAAATTATGCACTTTGTCCTAGTACGGAACATTTCAGAGGGTGACTGAGCTCATTTGTAGTTTGCAAAAATTATTATCGTTCAGTTTGTTTTGTTGTCAGCTTAAAATGTATTAGTTTCCTTTTTTCCCGACTTTGAGGCAAAGTTCAATGATACTGGAAAATTGCTTAAATGAATTTTATTGGTATGCCCTTGAATTATTCATAATTATTTATTTTCTAAAACATTGTTCTTCGTGGGTTCCATTTCTGTGATGAAAGTGGATAGTTTTATTTTGTTGAAAAGCGATTTTATTTTTTTCTAGTTTTAATTTGTTTTTTATAAAATATGCAAAATTTTGAAATAATTAGGCTTATTTTTTAGATGAATTGTTTTATTTAACCTTTAAAAAAAGTTAAAAAATCTATGACGTATTATGGAGAAAATGGTTCATTTAGAATCACATATTACCGGATCGAAATCGAGCACAGTAATAGTGGATTGCAGAGTATTCTTTGTTACACATACTTCCAGCCAATTTAACTATCATCCTACACAGGAAATTTAAAAAACGCATTCGCTATTTTCTTTTCGTAATGAATTTAGTTTGAAAATGTGTTGTTCTAAATGCCTTTCGTATTTTATTCATCAGTATATCTGTGGAAATGGAGGTATCAGCCTAGCAGTAGAAGAGCAGAGGCAGGACGAGAGTCAGGTCACATGACAATCTCCACGTTCGGTAAAGAAAAAAATAGGACGTAAACAAAAAACAGGCCAAAGAGGGCTTGTCATCCTAACTTAGGTGGGAATTTGCGACGTAGGCAAGTATCCTATATAAAATGTCTGTGCTTAGTGGCTTCCTGGTTCGTCTCTCCTGTGCTGTCGGGACTTATCTCCATGGCCCTGTACATACTGATCCGCAAGTTCATCCTGGAAGCGGAACAGCCTGTGGTGCCCGGTTTACGCGCGCTGCCGATTTTCTACGGACTCACGGTGCTCATTAATGTCTTCTCCGTGGTGTATAGCGGCCCAAAGTGTGAGTAGCGCTCTGCAGCTTTCTACTCTTTAAAGTGAACTAAATGTACATAAAGTTGATGAGTTGTTTTGGGATACCAACAGTTTGATACTATTGGCATTAGGAAGAATCTTTTTACATTGTTATGCTTCAGAGGATTATTGCTATAGTAAAATTTGATTTATAAAACTGTGATATTGTTAATTTCAGTGATTCTATTTTCAGATTGGTTTTGGTATTGATTTTTAATATGTAAAGATTCAGATTTTATTTTTAATTCATAATTTTAATTTATGATCTTCTGTTTTCAATCTTTCAAAATAAAAACAAAAAATCTTATAGCCCTCAAAAAAGATATTTACTTTATGTAGTATTCAGTAATTGAGTATGATCCTCAGAATTTCTGATATGTAAATTACAGAATGAGCCAATATTGAAAACTGTCTTCTCAAAACTTTATGGAATGTTTGAAAGTGTAGACTCCCTAACATTGATTCAATGGCTCGGTTAAACAAATGAAGGCAGATAATGTTGTCAGTGTTACATAATGCTTAAAGTACTGATTTATTATGATAGTGTTTGTCGATGTTGGAACCAGAATTTAACTCTTTAAAATTCTAAATTAGTAAAATTAATGTCCAAGAAATCTCTAGTAAATGTGATGATTGAGTCCAATAAAAATACTTGCTTATACAAATTTTTCATGTGAATATTTCTTATATAATTTTAATGATTACATTGAAAAAACTTACTATTAATCAGAAGAAAATAGTTTAATGAGATGTATACCTGTTAAATAAAAATAAGTTTCGTCACTTGCAAAATTTTATAACTACCTCTGCTAGTAGCTCTGCTGTTGTTGAATACTTCAGGTAATGTTACATAAAATGTAATGTTCAGCTTTAATCCAAAGGCATTCAGAATGGTTCCAGCAACGAATGAAAGTGGATTGTATTCAGTGCATGTTGGCAAATTATATTTCTAGGGTCATTGGGACAAATGAAAGAACAAAAGAATGACTTTGAAGAACAATTCTTATTAATCGTGAGAAAAAAATTATTTATTTTAATTCTTTTTTTAAAAAGCCTTTAAAATGGGCATTTGGAAATAACTCATACCAAGTAATTGCCAACTGTCACTGGAAAATAGTTCAGTCTCATTCTACATTCACACTTTCAGGTGTCCTTAAGAAGGATATGGGGGAGGTATTCCTAGTGTGTGATGCGCGGTACTTACAGAATGTTACAGGAGTCTCCAGAGCTTTAAACATATGTTGAATCAATTTTAACATATGTTTAACTTGTCCCTACCATTTGGGAAGGAAAGGTGACAACTTTTTTCATCAAGTGGTGTGTTTTGTTTTTATGTACTATGCTTTGTATAAACCATTTTTTAAAGGTCACGTCATGCCTGTTATTTCAATACCTCTGAATTAAGGAAAATATATCATAATTGAGATGCTAAGTTACAAATTTCAATATTCATGGAAAGTTGATTTACATTTTTGTAAGACACGATTCAATGCTCCTACTTAATCAACTAAATTGTTGTAAAAAGTGATTTCTTCTCTGCAAAGGAAGTTAATATTCTAATAGATGAGCATTGCAAATAGCTCATAGAAATGTCTACTGAGCGAAGCAGTGCTTTTATGCATAAATGTCAATCGTTACTGTAGCAATATGGCGTGACGTGGCAGTTTTGCTGATGTGACAGTGGTTGTTGTTAGGATATTTCTTTGGAGTTGGTGGATGTTTGTAACTAAATATGTTTTGGTCGTAGCTATGAATTATATTTGATTAGTCTCGTAATAACTTTAAATTTGATTATTTTTCTTAATTTAATTTATCCATCCGCCAGCTCCTCTCGAATATCCTATGCGTATAAAAGGGTGCAAGTTATTTCACGAATACCCGGTTCTTTTTTTATACAGCTGGTCGTTCCTGGTGCCAATTTACTCCACGAAGGCGTCCTGTGTGAGTTATCATCCAATAAGGTATGGTATTGATGTGCTATCTCTATAAGAACATGAAAGATCGCCTCTTGTGTGATTGGCTGGCAGAAATCGCGCCATCGCCTTCATTTGCTTGCCGAGCCTTTTTTACTGCAGTCGCTGTTTATTTCCGGCGTGACAGTTTCGGGCATCATCGAGATTAGAAATTGTCACTGCAATAAATACGTTATATGCTATTTATTTCCCATTATAACAAAACTATCAATCCACAATTGCTACAAGATCTCTGAACATTTTCAATGATAATATGAAAGATTATTTCGTCTTCTTAGGAACATCAGCAACCCACAGTTCTGTGCCCGCTTTCTGAGCTGTCAGGTCCTATTTCGACGCGACTGCAGTTCCAAGTAACATGAGACACTTTTATTAATTTTTTTAACGAGCCGCGCCCTAACTGCTGTTTCTCGTCCTTAGTGCTGTACTTCCACTACATTCCATGGTGGGGCTCGATCATCGTGAGTGTGGGCGTCGGCGTCATAGTGGCTCTTTGCGTGCAGCTGATCCTGGCACCGCACCTGCGTCGCAAGATTCTCGGTGAGTCTCTTCGGAAATGGCGTGGCCAGTAAAACGCGGGTCTAGACAAGTCGCCAGGGTTTTTAATTAGTGTCCATTGGAACATATTTTATAGTCCGCTAGATGAAAGTAAAAATGAGCCTAGTTACAAGAACGCGAACAAAAATGCGGTAGTGTTTACTGCAATCAACTTGCTGTACAAAATACCTGTAGATGAAGCGTGTCAAAGTTTCCATCTGATATGTTCTGCTTGTGAAATCTATTGACAACTTCAGTCAGAATTTCTCCCAGAGCCTCTCGTAAATAAGTAAAAATGCAATTAGAATAGAGAAAAGTCTAGAATTAATGCTCCCTCAACCGCAAATTATTTGTCAGAGGCAAACTAGAATGGATGAGGAGAAAATTAGGCTTGTTGACTTCTTCATATGTGGAAGCAATGAATATTATCCTCAGGAAAATTGAATAGATTAATTTGCAGAGACTCATCCTATTGGAACCTTTTGTATATTTAAACATATTTTTAGTGTTTCAAGACTTCTAAAAACTTCATAAAATTATTATAATTATTATAATTATTATGGAAACTACATAAATAATACTTAGTATTTTTCCCCTCGAAGTGAAACGAATAGTATTGGAAGTAGGTAGTTCTTGCGAACAGCATTCTGAAAGCACAGTTGGTTCTAATACCCCATTCTACCTTGAGACCTTGATGCAGTTGGTACTGCATGTATTCGAAAAAGTCTTCAGATCAATTAAGTTCATTGCTTAATCTATGGATACTTTTGAAAAGCTAGTCCAGGGTGAAAAGGACTTATGGAACTCATTTGAAAATGCAACTGTGCATAAAAAAGAAAATATACGTTAGACATCGTTAAAATTGAAAATTTCATGGGTCTTGCGCGGTATTTTTTGCTTTTTTAGGTCTCAAAGCCAAACAGGTAATGTTGACGTGGATAGAATTATGTGGTCAGGCGCCTGAAGGGGTAAGTTGGGTTCAGTATAGCGACAATTTACACAAGGGTGAAATAGTGTTGAATTTTACTTCTCAATCGTTGGGATCGGCAGTAACTGAGGGGAAAATCGAATATCTTATAAAGCTACCTATCATTAAATCAAATCATTTTCGTGCGCTTACGAAAAAAGGCAAACTTATTTTTATTATTGTGTGGTCAATTCAATGCGATTCTGAATAATTTCGTGTATTCTAAATGTCCCGTCATCAAGTAAACGCAATGAACAAGTGTACAAAAGATAGCTTCGAAAACATTGTGTTGTACCGAGAAAAATGCTCTTTTAATTGCTAAAACCAATAACTTTGTTGCTTTTATAATTTTGAAAACCTATTTGAAGTAAGGGCTTATTGAAACCGATATATTTTCATCGATTAATTGTAATGTTATCAAGAGGAGTATGTGTGAGTGCAAGCGTGTAAGTGTATTTTACTATTTTTCAATGTTTAGTTATCAAACTGGTCTGGAACATAATGTAAGTTTATTGTATTTCGTTGTACGATGTTGTTAGTCTGCGTCATTTTTTGTACATTTTGTACTTGTACTTGTTAAGATGTGATCCGTCTTAAATGTTATTAGTTTGTGAAAGACGATTAGGAAATCTACACTAATAAACACCAGTTTTGGAATAAGGGTGATAAAGATCTCAATAGCGTCAGTAGAGGGGCGGATAATTATATTTTAACAATGTAAAAAAATATTATTTAATTTTACATTCCAATTCTCGTTATCAAACATAATGCTGAAATAAACCACATATATTCCGAATTGTGAAGTATGCCCTATAAGCCAATGAAAAATACTTTTCGCTCCGTGCGTATGTTCTGGAACCGGGTATTCGCTTCACTTCCACGAGAACACGGCTCACAATACGGGCCTACCAGCGGATTGGGATTATAACATAAAACTTTTAAGACATAGGGACGCCCCGTTATATGTCCAGCATTTGGCCTAAGCGATTAAGACAAAAATCCTTGTGTCTGTACAACGCGCACTTTCCAACGCATTTTTTTTCCAAAGTTCCTTTTATGCTGAACATTTTTGACTTGATATTTGACGCTCCGCTTGTTGATTTGAAACTGAAATGAACTGAAAATGAATTATAAATCGATTAAATCATCGAAACGTTATCAAACAATGATCAAATGTATTGTATCAGTACAGGCATTGTTTTTGTGAGAAAAGGGAAAAAGTACATTTAATTAACATCTATCCCCCTTTTTAAAAGAATATTATATTTACAATGTTATGGATGCTGGAAAGTGTAGTCAGAGCATTAGAAGAGATGTCTGTAGATGTGATGAAGATACTAATTTTATTAATGCATAACACTTAATTTTGATTTGTATTGGATCCAGAATAGTTTTGAATTCATGAAAGGTTTATGGTCCCAGTTCAGATTTTGGGAACTGTTGTCCAAACACAGATTACCATAACTCTTACTGTGAAGCAATGTACTCCTAAATTAGAAGGCACAAGGCAAAATGCATGTAAGGCAAATACAGCAATATGTCACTCACAGGGAAGAAAAAGCAAAATATAAAACAGAGAAGAAGAAGAAAATAAGTGAATAATGGTAGATTTTATATGCAAAACTTGCAAATATTATTTTTCCAATTGTACAATTCAGAAAGTGAGAATAGAGAGAGATTTCACAAAGAAATAATTACAATATTATTTGAATGAAACTGAAAATTATAAGAGAAATTTATTTCAAAATTCTCACATTTATTAGTTTTATTTAAAAATTTAATGTAAGATAATGGTACAATGTAGACGCAATTACAAACTTAAATTGTAATTAGCATATGAAAGGTATCCGGGGAAATAGGGAAATCTGAAACTAAAGAAAATAAGTAATATCCATAAATTTTGTTATTCCTAAAAGGTCTGGAGTTGCAAATCAAAGTAATATCAAAATAAACTTATAACACAAAGTTTTAACGTATAATTTTTAATTTACTTTTTATTTCATGTTCAAAAATATAAACTGACGTAGTAGCATGAAGAGGAGATGTATTTGATGTGGAACTTGACTTGAGTGTTTTTGTTCCTGCTGTACATAGTAGTCCTGCCTGGACTTGTAGAGTGCACATAGATAATCATGTCTGCTGCTTTATTAGTCTGAGTTTCTAGGCTCTTTAGATTATTTACATATGTGCCGACTTATTAAAATATTGAATTGAGACTGTGAGATAGTTTGGTTCCTTTTAAAAAATTACAGATCAATTGTATGATACAATTGGGAATAATAAAACATAAGTGCAAATAAATGTAACTTTGATTGAGTGTCACAGAAAAAAAATGTTATAAAAAATCAGATATTGAAAGCAAAGGTCGTTTAGTTAATCCAGAAGTCGGTACTTATGAATCTAAACATTCAGTAGTGATTAGTGTGCTAGTATGAGTAATACGTTTTTGACATAGTGTGCACCCATTTTGGTGACACTCTTATCTTTCCCAAGAATTTCTCATCTTGGATTGCAAAGCTGAATGCATAATTTGTGCACTAATATACTTTCTCAAAAATTTGTGTTGAAACTGTGAAATGAATTGGGGTACTGTGATCATTTAGATATAATTTTACTCTTTTCTGAGATATGGTACTAATAGAGAAAAAGATCTGAATATTAATGATGTTGGAAGTGTCAAAGTGCAAGGAAGTGCAGACATGAAAAATCAACACAGTTCACTTGTATGTTTAGCTAAATTTACAATCACATATAGTGTTATCCAGGCAAAGAATTCTAGAGAGATTAGTAAAGTTAATAAATAAGGGAATAAAAAATATTTCTATTATGCTACTTCTATAAAGCATGAAAAACTGTTGCTTTAATTTTTTCAAAACTATATTGACTACAATCTTTTTGTGGTTTGTTGTGGACTCCTTTGCTGTAACAAATAACTAAAACTATACTCCCTTTAAACTTAATATTTCATTAAAAAATGATATGGTGTGTAAACCTGTAAATGCAACCAAAAAAATTCCTTTTCTCACTAACAATCCTTTAAATACTCAAAAATAAAACCATCTAATGTTGATATTTCACATTTACAGAAAATTTGGGAAAGAACGAGCGTCTGACATTGATCTTTTGGCTTTTAAGTAGTATCACACAGCACTTGTTGTGATGCCCATGTCTTCATAGCTCCCCTAAAAAGCTGGCTGATATTTCCGCATGACAGTGTGGTGTTGTGCTCAGTTGGTGTTTCAGTACAGGGCTATTCTTGGTTTTGCTCCTTGCATCATCACTTAGGTAGCACACTCAGGACATGGATGGGGTAGGGTTTTTTCCCTGTTACAAATCTACCTATCCATGTACTAAGTGCAATGCTTAGCCAAACAGTGAATTGCTTGGAAGAATCAGACGACTAAGCAGCTGCCTGCAGTCATCTTGGCCCTGTGTGCCAGCTCTTCACAACTCATCCCATTGCTCTGTGTTTCAGTCCAAATGCACAGGGACAAGCAAGGTCAAGGGGTGTGCTTTACCTTCGGGGATTCCACAGGTAACAGGGCCTCTTCTGCCTGCATGCTCTTTTGGTTGGTGGCTTCAGCACTGTTAAGTTACTCCAGTGCTGTTGCTACTTTGAATTTCTATAATTAACTTTGATTTAAACATTCTTATTAATTACTAATATTTAACTGTAAATATAAAATATTACTTGTACTATCATTAACTTAAAAAATGTTTGTGCCTGCAGCATAAAAATTAAATATAAATTTAATTTTAATTTTAAGAAGTTACTTTCTGATTTTCTTGAATTTCATATGGACTTATGTAAATATTTAAACTGAAGTGACTGCACTATTTCTTAAACTGTTTTGAATGTGTTTCTGTAAATATTGGCCAAAATGCTGATGTTTGTGGTTTCATAAAGATTGTTTATTAATTTTACCTGACTTCTTCTGATCTCTTTCTGTCTTTGACTAAATATAATTGTTTGTGAATGCATAAAAAATTAGGATCTAACAAATGATGTCTCTGGCTGATCTCGCTCTCTCCAAGGGTTGGGAGCAGGGTGACTACCCACTTGCGTGGGTTTGGCAGCTTTCTTCTTAAATAGTTAACAAAAGCTAACTTAAATTTCCTTTATGTTAGATATTAACTTTCACATTTGTTTTGAAATGTCCTGGGAATTAACCATGTGTGTGGTTGAAAAGATGGTCATAAGCATGATTAAATGCTTACTTCGTTTCTGTCTTCATACTATTTAATACACTAACAAAAACCTTACCTTCTGTATTTCTATCATTTCCTACTATTTCAATTTATTTTCTATCTTATTTTGGAAACCATTGGGGGTAAAATCCTTCTAATTGTTTAATAAGACCAAATAAAAGTTTCCTTTTTCTCTGTTATAAAAAAAAGCTTTAACTTCCAAAAACTAATTGAAATCCTGTGAAATAAAAAGCAGAATATTTTTCCAAGAATGAAGGTGTGTAAATTACCTTCATTATAATAAACAAACCATATTTAACATTGAAGTATTTTCTCTTCCTTCCTTGTCTGCAGAATGAAAAGCTTTTGTTTTAAAATGTTTCCTCTTAAATTTTCATTAACAGTTAAAAAATTATCATCCTTTTATAATACAATTAGCTGTAATTTACTGGTAACAAAAACATTTTACCAAGCTGCCAAGCTCGTCAGCATGAGCAGGGATTTTAAGATAGAATTTATTTATTTATTGTCAACAATATGACATCTCTAATTTACTGTAATTTAAATAGACAGATATAATAGTGATTTTATGTTAGAATTGAAGAAAACCTATTCAGTATTGTAATTACAGCTAATGCTCTACCAACATTGCTTTACAAAACTATTTAAAAATGTGATTTATTAAACTGGCTCTATGAACCAAAAGGTGTGCCGCAGGGCTGGGCTGCACAGTAAACAGTGCTGAACCCCACCCTGCCACCCCATGCAGCTGTGTGCTCTGTCCACAGGAGTTTACGTGGTGACCGAGGACTTTCGCTCTGCACCTCGGACGGGTAGCGTTTGCTCATTTGTTTCTTGCTCCCTGCTCTTTATCATTAATTCTTTTCTTGCTCCAAGTGTCCCAAACCCATTCATGGTTTGTGCTCCTGAATATACTTTGAAAAATTTGAGAAGAGACATTGGGCATGGACTTCAAAGAATGTTGCACTTGTTATTATTGTTCAACAAGCATGCATTAAGAAAGCACTTTTGCAACGTGTGTGGCATGTAATTGAAGATTTTTTATTTGCAAGACGATTTTTTTATTTTCATTATGTTTTGTCATCGGTGAGTGTTTCTAACAATGGTAAAATTATCTTTTTTATGTGTCTGTGTTGTCTTTTGTAGTCTTAGTGTTATTTCCAGACCAAACACAATCTGTCACAGTTTGTATGCATGTTATTTGTTGTTGTGAGAGACTGAGAAAGCATGTCATAATTATTAATTAAAAATTTAGAAAGCATTTGTGTGATGTGTATATGTTATAACTTTTGCATTGGCATCATGCATATTATGCATATACTGCCTGTGCTTTTAATCTTCACAAGTCATGCTTCTACACTGTGGATGTAATGGCTTTGTGGAGGCTTTGAATACAGAAACACATCGAGACAATTATAAACTGCAAAGCTTAAGTGCATGGAAATACATTTGGCCACTGGTGTCAATATTCACAAGTTTTCCTTGGCAGAATCGTCTCGTGATGCCAGTCCGCGACCCTCACGGGCCATGTCAATAGAAGATGTGAAGCGTCCAAAAGGAGAAATTGGTCCAGCTGCTTTGGAACCAACATCTGTTGTGGATTCCACCACTCCATCAACCATTGGAACCAATGGGGTTAACCATCCTCCTCTTGTCAATGGCACAAAAACAAATGGATTCATTAACAATAGCCTTGCGAAGGTGAGAATTAGTGGGTTTGGCTCTATCTATTCTCTGGGATACCTCATGTCTGTCAAATCCTCTTTGCATTGTAATTGGCATCATTTCCACTTTTCATAAATTAATTTTTACATTTCATATTTATTAAAAACTCTCATAAAGCTGCTTTTTGTGACATCTGCTCTTTTAAGAATTTGTCAGTACTATTTTGAATAATCTTGTGAAAGTGAACGTTCCTGTCAACCTTTATTCAATTATTTGTTGCAGTTTCAATTAACAGTTGTAAAAGGTTCCAGGAATGTATTAAAGTTGTCTTATCATTATAGGAAGCTACTGTCAATGGAAATGGAACTACTCTTCCGACTCCTGGAGTGACATCTGCACCTGTTCAGACAAACTTGACTCCAGCACTTCCTCCGTCAGGGAATGCTACACCTGCAATGGGTAAGTACCTCATAATTTAAAATTTTACTAGTTTCCATGTAATATGCTCACTCTTAATTTGATTCTAATGTTATTGAATTAAGAGAATTATGGTTTTCACAATATTATCATTAGGAATAGGATTTTGTTGATTTAGTTCTTGCGCATTATTTCAATTATGATGGCTGGACTCTAATTTTTACCATTCATTAAAAAATGTTGAAATCCTGAAGAGCTCGAAATTAAAAAAATATTGTGTAATTTATTTGATTTCTTCAATTGGCATTAGTTTGAGAAACAGGGATTATCATGCATTGAGATATTACCACCTCTTCAAATTCATCCAAAGCCCATAAGCCTGATTTAGACTACTTGCAACTGGAAGTTGCAAATGTTAAACATTTCTGAGAAGACAGATGTGTGATGTAGGCAAGTTTGCCTTTGCTTGGAAGGATCATAATTAGGGAAGAAGTGATAGTCCTTGTGATAGATTGTGTTGTCTTTTTTCTTGTCCAAATACTTTTCCATTTTTTATATAGTTTTATAAAAAATTTTGTATATTGAGAATTGTATTGAATTTGTGTGTGTCCAATTTTTGTAGAGTTGTAATAATACATTCTTTAATTGTTGCAGTATTGCATTTGTAATGTGTAGATGACATAATTATTTCATTTAGAGTGAGATCATCAAACTTCTAAAATTACCTGCCCCTGAGAGCCTAAACCTTCAGATTCTAATTATCAAAAAATGATTGAAATAGGCTAAGAATGGCCATGTCAAGCATGCTTAATATTACAAATTGGTATTAAAGACCCTAAAATAATGTTATCACTATATGATATTTGTTTTCAGGACTTTCACCAAACAGTAGTGCGGTACCATTAATCAAGGAGCGAACACCTGAACCAGTGGTAAGTTGAAATCATGAATAACATTCATATTTTAGAGCTTTTTGTTTTAGTCCAGCTCATATTAGGTAAGTTATATCCTTATCTGAAGAAGTCTTTTGGGGTATTGTCTCACTGAAAGTGGTGGAAAGATGATGCTGAATCATTTCCTTTTAGTAAAAATCTTGAAACTCTACTTCGATTACAACTTTATGCTTGATTTGTGGCAGAATAGATCAAAGCGTAATACATATGAATGTACAATTTAAATTTTCATGATTCTTAATCATTAGATTTTCGGTGTTTTTCTAATAAAATTTTGATCAATTTCATTGTAAGATAAATACCATAAATAGGTAGTAGTAATGTTTTGTTGAGTGACTGGGATAAATTTTGTGTGTCAACTGAGATAATTTATTATGGTAAATTATACAAAATGTTTGCATCCTTTCCTACATAATTTTTGCAAGGTAAATTAGGATCATTTTTTCGATACCATTTTTCTTGTAGCCAAATACAAAATATCTACATTTCATACATTATCCACAAAATATCTATATCAATATCTATCCTTCAAATTGACAGTTGCTGTACTTGCTATAAAAATTATTAGCATATTTTTATCCTTGAAGATAAGTACTGTTGTTTTATTCCTGTCATTTCCTATCCTATCCAGGACCAGTGCTAGGCATGAGCCAACCAGGTGATCACCCAGGGCCCCACGCATCAAAGGGCTCAATAATGGGGACTGATGGAAAAAAATTGAAAAAGAAATTAGAACTCAAGAAAATTGTTATTGTAATTTTACATATATGATCAGTATATGATCATACATATATGATCAAATAATCAAAATACATTCATTAACACCATTAAAATTCAAGATCCATGATGAGTAAACAACGATTAATTTAATATAATACATTTTATTAAGAGAAATGTATGTAAATAGATTTGTAATTTTAGCATCAATATTTCCTTTGCAGTAAAAAAATTGGTATTGCAGGTGTTGAAAATAAATTAAGTTATAAAATGATTGCAAATTGTTGACAAAAAGTAACTTTATTAAATAATAATCATATTCCAATACACACGTGAGAGTTATATTTACTGTGAGTATTTACGAAACGGAAAAACGTATGTAATCAAATGATGCTAACATTAAATTAACTTGTACTAAAATGTATATTTATTATTTTTTTGTATTTAACAAGCAATTGTATTAAAAGTTAACTAAACACAACACATTTTTTTAGCATTTTAAGCTCATTGTGGAAATACTTCAACTTAAAACTATTTTTTAAAATACATTTCCAAAAACGTGTTCTAGCTTAAACATTGGAATTTTTTATTTGTTGAAATAAAATAACTTGTATTATTTCTTGATACAACTTTTACATTTTTAATTGTTTAGGGGGGGAGTACGTTTCAGCATTGCCTCAGGCCCAAAATTGTCTAGCTCCAGCACTGTTCCTATCATAAGCATTTCCTCAAAAATTTTCATTTTGAGTTTTCAGGTTTGAGATAGGTTGTTTACAATATTATATGTAGTGTATTTTATTCATACCATCCCCTTAATAGATAATATTTAGAGCTTGGAGATGCTAACTGAAAATTCAAGTGTTTATTGTAGAAGTTATGTTTAACTTGATTTTTTTTTAGTAATATATTTGCCAATTTTGTTTTAGAAACCAGATGTTGAAGTGGGACAGTTGACATTAGAAGAAGGTGATGCTGATGAACCACATGCCATAAAGAAACTTTTCTCTTCCCTCCAAATTCTTACTGCAACATTTGGTGCATTTGCTCATGGTGGAAATGATGTCAGGTTGGTATAAAAATTGATTTAATATTTCAAGAAAAGATTCAGTTTTGAGCATTAATTTTGCCGTATTTAATTGAACAATAAGCATAATAATTTTTCAAAAAAAAGTAAGTTGTGTTTATGTATGACTGAAGAAATTTAATTACTTTGCTTCTATTTTCTATTAGTTTTACAATGTGAATCACGTAGCATTAAGTCTGTCATTGAAAAAATCCTTAAAAAATTAAAAATCATTCATAGATCATGGTACTTTGGTTCTGTAATCAATATTATGCTTTTACAAGATATATTCTGACTTGCTCTCGATTGTCCTTTTTCTTCCCCTTCTCATTTTTTCCTTTTCTTTTTTTGGTGCTAAATTACCATAAGACCGATTTTTATTATTAGACTAATGAGAGAATAATTTTATTTTTTTACTTTTCTGATTTTTTACTATTGTGAAATATATCCTTTTCATTTTCAGCAATGCTATTGGACCCCTAATTGCTCTATGGCTCATTTACACTGAAGGTTCTGTGGCTCAGAAATCAGAATCACCACTTTACATTCTGTTATATGGAGGTGTTGGTATTGCTGTTGGTTTATGGATATGGGGCAGACGTGTTATTCAGACTATTGGTGAAGATCTCACCAAGATCACAGCTTCCACGTAAGTATTATTAATTAAATTCTGTCTTTAACAAGTGTCAAGGCGCATTCTACTAATTTTTTGAGATATTTGGAATGATTCCAAGAAAACATTATATTGGGAAAAATAATGTATTAATACACAAAGACATAAAAAAATAAATAAAATTCCTACATAAAAAGACACAAAGACATAAAAAAATAAATAAAATTCCTACACAAAGACATAAAAAATTTAAATAAAATTCCTACACAAAGACATAAAAAATTTAAAATTAAAATAAAATAAAATAAAAAATAAAGAAGGGTGAAAATTTTCTGCAAATTAGAATGATTCAAAGTATCATGGGTCAGAAAATGACAGTTGGTTGATACCATTGTAATTGAATTTATCCCAAGAAGAGTTTTGCACATCTTTTGGATTAATAAAATTTTGTCTCCTTTTGTGTTTTGACTATGCTAATGAAGCACTTATTGGTTTGCGGCTTATTTACACTGAAGGTACATAAACCTATGTAAATACATATGACACGAGAGAGACTGCCTTAAACAGACTAATGAAAATATTATGAATAGTATAAAACCAGACAAATTGTGCAGTATTAATAAAATTGTCATAAGATAGGGCAAAAAATGTCTCAAGAAGATAAATAGAAGATTCATAGTTGGTTTTTTAGATGTAGAAGTTCTGTTGGGAAATAAAATATAACACAACTAATGTAAATTGTTCTCAAGAGTTATGCACAACAGCCATATTGATGAAATAAAATAATTATGCATGTTAGCAGTGTTTAGAATTATTAAATTCCTCTTTGAAATAACTGGCATAAAATAAAGAGAAACAAAGTAGAATCTGTATAAGAAAAGTTAAAACTTGAAGGTAAACAGCAAGAAAGAAGGTATCAAAAATGAAATTCTAGGAAATTTCGAGGTTCCTCAATTATATCAATAACACTTTCAGTTTGATTCATATTATTATATGAGGAAATCTTCTGGAACCTGTTTCTTGTCAAAAAGTTTGTTTTCGGAATCAATAAAACAGAAAGAGAAGGCAGCTTTGCTGTTTTCCAGAATGTTATGAAAGGTGTGCACTGGAGCTGCATTGCATTGAGTGGTTTGAGAGGGCAAGTGCTGTCATGGCTGTACTGGCATCCAGGGGAGATCCCACCCCTTAAGCAAGAAGCTCATGGTGCTTATCTCATCCCTCTCCAATCACTCACCACAACTGAGCTGCAGCACAGATTATTTGAATAATGTGCCCAGAACTACCTAAGTAATGGTTTTCTTGAAATCTAAAATTTTAAACAGGTAACCAGTTGTACAAAACTTCCTCAAATAATGATAAGAGTCTGCCTTTGTCAGAATAAATAAGGTACTTTTTTTTTTTTTTTTTTAACAATAGAGATATTTATTTGTAACTGTGGAAATGTATTTGTGAGATATTCATACTTTTTTCAGGGGTTTTACTATTGAGATTGGAGCAGCATTTACAGTATTGCTTGCATCCCAAATTGGTCTGCCAATTTCCACCACACATTGTAAAGTTGGTTCAGTGGTTTTTGTTGGATGGGCATCTTCCAGTAAAGAGGGAGTGAATTGGAAATTATTCAAGTAAGTATTAATAGGCTACATTTCTCATGTTTTTGACTTAATTGAAAATTCTGTTAAAATTATTAGAGATTAGTTTCAATACTTGTTAATAAAAGTTCCTCATTGGCAAGAACTATATTAATTTCATCATCAGCATCATCTATTTCTTTTATGGTTACCCCACATATTTGTCATAACAGTTTATACTTATGCTGTCTTTCTTGCTTCATTCTATTGATGTGAGAAAACCATTTCTTTTGACTTTCCTGTATTTCTTTTACTAGATTCTTTATTTTATTCTTTCTTCATCTAATATTTTTACTTTTCCGACGATCCCTTAATGTGACTCCTGTGAGATGCACGAGCAATTTCATCTGCATAGTCTCCAGTCTTTGTCAAACCCTACTTTTCATTACCTAAACTTTCAATCCATACACAAGTATTGGTTTAGAAAGCATATTATGAATTCTTAATTTAATCTCTTGAGTCATATCTCTTTCAAAATGTTTGATTTCCTTAATTTTGACTAATGTCATATTATTACTTTTATTTTTGAATTCCTTTTTAATGTATGCAGTTTTTGTTCACATATTTCCTTACATGTATATAATTTACAAATCAGCCGCTGCTTTTTTAAAAAGTTGATTAATTAATTTAAAGAAGCTTTGTTTCTCCAACTTTCTAATTCTTACTATTAAAGAACATTTATTTATTCATCCTGCATTTCATAACTCTTTAGATCCTACCCAAATTTGGTCATGAAACACCTTTAAAATCTGTCCAAGGAAAAGAGTAATTTGGTCATTTGGCCTTACTTGGTAAAATTTGCATATTTCAGATGTAATGAAAACATGACTCACTGATCTTGCAACCATCACTTCCTGTACACACTCTGAAACATAATACCATTATTCAAATTAGCTGGTTTCCCACACACAATTAGAAAACTTTCTCTTCTTTCATAAGAGTAAGAAAGGAAAAATTTAATAATCAAATACCACATTATAGCATCATATTGACCATGAATATATTGATCTGCCATTGAAAATTTGAATTTCAATATCCAGTCAAATCTGGATAACACAAAGGTTGATAACACAAATTTTTGATATTTAAAAGCAAGTAAGCTGAAGAAATTTTTTTGGAAGCATCGGTTCAACGGATTTTGGAGACCACCACACGGGTTACATTATATTCTGACATTATGCATCACTGTCTGGAAGGGCATTGGGCACACTGGTTAAATGCTTGGGCTTGCGCCACAGAATAGGAACTAGTAACTCGCTAGTTGTGCTCGCGCTGTTCAAATAGCCAATCTTATGATTAGGCCGTGGATTTTTAGGTGTCCTAAAATAGGTTCTTTCAGCATTTCAGAGCATTTAAAGCAGCATTTAAATGGTAGAATAGGCACAAATAAGACACAACACTTAAAAGAAACACGTTTGGGCCTATACCTAAATAGTTCATGAAGATGATGATGAGAAACATGTTTTTTATCATTTGTTATACATATCTCAACTGATAAAAACATAAATCAGTATTATGTAGAATCAGTATTCTGTAAACTATTTATGAACAACTTTAATTGTTTGTCCTTTAGTTAGAATTATTCGTACCGTATTCTGCCTCACGATAAATTACTAATACTTCTCCAGTTTTCAAGAGAAAATGAATGTCTCTTATTGGCCAACATCACTTTTCTTTTGTGGAAATTCAATAGCTTTTTCTTAGCAGCGGAGGCTAGACTTTTCCACGAAGTCAAGAAGTAGAAGCATGGAGACTTTTATCACAAGATCCTTGTCCTATATATTAATTCTCGAATTAATATCATCCTTGTCTGATCTGCAGATATGGAAGAAAAAAGTTAAAAGAAGCCACAGACAAAAGAAATTAAGCAAATTAGCCTCATTTTAGGTTCATAAAAGTGAAATGAGCTTGTGTAGGCATTATTATTGAAATAAGCTCTTTAAGGCACTATAATATTGACGGGTTTTTGTTCAAATAAATCCAAAATGTAAATATAACACTTCATTTAGTACAAGTCACCCAGGAAAAAAAAAAGGTTTTTACCTAAATATCCATGGTCTACTTATGATATAGTAAGTGTGGAAATTGATAAACCATCAAAATATCCTATTCTGGATGGTATATGTTTCACTGTTATTGATTATGGCCGGAAAGGGAAAGTGTCATGTGAAATTTGTAAGCCTGCCAAACAAACAATAATAAGTGGTTCCTAAAATTCCAACAACAAATTTTAAGGCGTACATGAAGCATTGAAGCTACTAATAAGCAGTATAGCAGTAAGTGATAAAGCAGTATAAGTTCTAAATGCACAAAATGATGTACAATAGACTGAGACTCACTGTTCATTCTGTTTACTACAAAATTTATAATTTCTTCACACATTTTAGAGAATCCATTGTGGTGTGATAAGTGAATATGAGAACTATAAAGATGATTGGTGTAGAACAGGTTTGTCCAACTGGCAGCCATTTATTATGGCCCACGAAAGGTCATTAGTCAAAAGTGGAAGTCGCTGGCATCCATGTTGGGCGAGAATATTGTGCGCCCAGCACATGCGCCCTGTGGGAGTCAACATCTAATGTAACTAGTGGTGCTAAAACAGCACGTACTTTCACGCAAAATTACGGGAAAGTACTTGAATTTTCGAAAAATTGTACATGGCTTTATTTCAAAATCTGTCTTTAAGGAACAGATTTCATTACGGGAAAAACTCTCTATCTTCATAATTATAGTTGTAGGAAGACACCGAAAAAAATTTGAACTTTTGCAATTTTCGAAAAATCAGAGTTTTCAGTGAGCATGAGACTTGCATTATTCTCTTAAATGTTCTTCATACTATCCATCAACAAAATTAAATCAAAAACGATGGAGCAGTTTTTTTTTAAAATTTGGAAAATGTTCCAGCGGCTTCATGTTCACCCTCCAAAATTAAAATATCGATTTTAAATTCAAGGGGCCACAACATCAGCTAGACCTATTGGCAAATATCAGTTTTGATGAAATCAGCTGAATGGTTTAGCCGCTAGCGTTGTTCACAAATGAACGGACAGACAGATGTTTAGCTTTCATTCAATTTTTTGGTACCTATCAAGGACACACAAATCATGGATTCTGGCTACATAATGTATGAGAGAGGATGTTTTCTAAATTCAGCAACAGGATTTATTCACTTTTTTGTTACCAGGACCGTGTAATAAGATTTTTTCCACACAAAATTTGCCATTTTTTCTCGCAGCATTACATGACTTTCTCCTGATTGTGTAAGCACAAGAAAGTAAAACTAGATTAAGTTTACATTTAAGAATTTTTTCTAGTAAATTCGAAAACTCAAAATCATCCTATGTGTTTCCCTGCTGCATGATACAACCTGATATCACGGATGGTTCTATTCTTTCCCCTACCGCTTCCACCCTGTTTCAGAGCAGCCGGGCAAACTTATGAGGTGAACAATATGTGGAAGTCATTTGTGGATCGCCCAAGTAATAAGTTTTAATCATAGCCCTTGAGGCCTTGCAAGTTGGACATCCCTGGTCTATAAGATCAAATTCACCCAAGAGTTAAATGATCACAAGTGTTGTCATTGCCAACAATGTTGTTTATTACAAGAGCAGCTTTCGATGGCTTAGCCATCATCAGTTTTCTGCTGTCTGGAAGCCACGAAACGACTACTGTACGACTACGACTGTAGTCGTTTCGTGGCTTCCAGACAGCAGAAAACTGATGATGATGGCTAAGCCATCGAAAGCTGCTCTTGTAATAAACAACATTGTGGGCAATGACAACACTTGTGATCATTTAATTTTAAATGCCAACGACATTTCACCACTAAACCAATATTCACCCAAGAGGAAAATTAATAGCATTGGGAATAGGGATACTAGTGCCAAGAAGTTAAAACAAACAGGTTTAACATTAGAGTTCTTCAATATGTAGGAAAAAGGAAAATATCAAACAAAATTGAATCAAAATTTGTTGTTAATGGAATGAGATCCTTATCAATGTTAGTAATAGAATGTCTGAAAAACTAGTAACATTGAAAGGAAACATGTTCAATTGTAAATCACAGCCAAGTTTTGAGAAATAAATTGTGACTCTGAATCACTATTGGTTGTATTTTGTATTTTCAAAAGTATTTTAAAATACTATTTTGTATCTAAAATACTTTCAAGGCAGTATTTTGTTTCTGAAGTACTTTTTTTCAAGTATTTTGCCTGCCTACAACCCATTCAATGTAAAATTTAGCACACAGTATTCAGATATGTGTAGTCAGGTAGTGGCTATTGATCCAAGCAATAGTAGTCACATTTTGATAGAACTTGTGTTATCATTCTAGATATAATCCATAGAACTGAAACCAGTGTTCTATCAGAAGTTATAATGCTTATAAACGTATAATTTAATTAAGAAATTTGACTTATTTTGAGCTCTGGCTGCCCTACTTCTTTTTAACTTGGCTTCATACTGCAAATTACTAATATAAAGCTATTACTACCGCTCAATTGCACTATAAGACCTTCCCTAGCTGTAAAATAAGTTCAGTATTTTGAAGTATGGTATGTGGAAAAATTTTAATTGTGTGTTTGTTTACTATATTTCTATTCTCTTAATGCCCATACTCCCCTGCAGCACTCGCCAGTTCATGTATGTGTCCATATTCACAGTACCTATTGGATTTTTTTTAAAAAGTAAATCCTCAAATCCCCTCTTTCAGAAATAAGTTCTGCTTTTGTCTGCATTTTTTCTCCTGAATGAATACTTTTTGCACAAAAAATAAATGATATGCTTTCCTATTTATAAACATCCAAAGAGTAACTCAGATTTCTGAGATCCTTGTAATGAAAGCATTCTTTTCTGCATGAAATGGAAGTTTCACTTTAACTATAATATAATTTTATTGATGTGACCAGAAAATATTGGCTTGCAGTTACTGTCTTATTTCCTACCATTTGATATTAGTTCTTCCCTTGTGGACTAATCAGAGGTTGTATTCTGTTTAAAATTCTGATACAGATAATGGGAAAAGAAAAGGAGGAGGGGAAAAAAAAAAATTATAGTAACATCTGGAAGAACAAGCAGAAAGTGAAAAGATAAAAGAAATAGCCTTGTACCAGATGAACATTTTCTATATAGTAATCAACCAAAACACACATTTAAATTAATGAGTTTCATAGGCCCATGTTATTTATTGGGCACCAGAAAAGTAGGATTAAATATTCGGATTTTTTTTGTATACATGTACATTGGTGAAGTTGATAGGAAAGAATGCTTTGTTTTTCATTAGTATCATGTTTTTAATTTTCTGAAAACAGCCTGTTTTAAAAAGGTTTGCTCTTTGCTTCTAGGAACATCATCTCTGCATGGGTGCTAACCCTGCCTGTGGCAGCAGGCCTCAGTGCACTTCTCATGTTCATTTTGCAAAACGTTGCCCTGTAGTCGCTGCCCAGCAATGAACAGCTTGCTCAGTCATTCTGGCACAATAGTTTCTAAGAGATTCCAAGGGAAAACTTCACTCAGAAATGATTCATTCTTCTTTCAAGTAGCAAATGTATCTTCTTTGAAAATTCATTGTTACATGGTTCAGGGACCTACATCCTCTGGGAATTACCTACATTCTTTCAGAGGCATGACTTTTTTGCTGCTAACATCTGTATTGCTTGCAGATGTGTGGTTGAATTCTTAAGATTTAAACATTTCTGAGATGAGTTTTCTATTTATTAATATGGATTGAGGGTCAAGTCTCAAATGGTAAAATTCTGAACACTTGTTAAATCTTAACATTCACGGAAGATTTAGTACAAGTTTTAATTTGTACATCTGTGTACGGAAAATCTTTAGTCTGACCACAAAGTCCAAATTGATATTGTTGAAAGTGTGATGTTCAGTCTATTTTGATGAACAATTAAGATTGTGTATGAGTTTTGGGTGCAGAAGTTTTGTAAGAAATGCACTAAAATTGCACCTGTGGGGCAGAGACTGCAAAAGTTGGTTGTGTGTAATGGAAGTGAGAAGTCTTGGTGGAAAAACCAGCAAACTGTGTTAGCAAAGGAGTGGTGGTTTTTTATTTTTATTTTTTAATAAAAGATAAGCTTTACATACTGCTGTGCAGCTGTGTCAATGGTAGGTCTGAAACAAAAACAAAGAAAGAAATGAATGCATGGGTTGAAGTGGGATAATTACAACCCCACTTGTTGCACTTTGTGGTGCCTTCCTGTATGCTTGTAGCTTGTGTTGACTGGGAGGGGTTAATTTTTTTTTATTACAATCTGAACGGAATAAGAAGGACCATTGAAAGAGTTAAGAATGTATACACATGAATTTCTCTGATTCATTGATTGTGAATAATGATGAACAATGAGAAATTAAAATTTCAATAATTGAACTGTTCAATTGTCAAGTAACAATACAAGACTGTCTAAGCACTAATCATTTTCAAAGATGGTGCTGCAAATTGAAAAAAAAAATGACTGGAATTGTCGTTCAAAGGCTGTTGCTTGGAGGATGTCTCTTAGGCTCTCTCACATCAGATGAGTCCCACAGCAAAAATATTATCTTTCTGCTCTGTCCTCAAAGATTGTAAAGAGTTTATGTGACAGTTTCAGACATGGTGTGCTCAGTGGGTTCCTCTTATTCCTGTCCGACAATTCTTAATAATAGATATGTATATTTACAAGTGCCTTATTTTATCAGTATTTTAATTCTTATTGTTGCTGCTGCTACTACTACTGTAATGTATAATGAATGCCCTTTCCTTGTATATCAGTCAAAATATACGAGACATTTTTCTTAGTAGAACTTCAAAACTGTTTGTTTGATATTGTGTTAGTATACATTTTGAATGTGAATTTGCAGTGTGATTGTATCTCTTGCTATTGTGAATGTTTCTTAAATACAACTGGAAATTTTCTCCCTAGTATGTATGTGTAAGTAGTGTACTGTGACTTGAAAAGATATCTAACAATGTTTCTTTAATGACTAGCATCTCTTATACATTTCTAATAAAGTTTCAAAGGAAATGTGATCAGGAAATTCATTTTCTTGAATGAAATTCACAATGGTCAAGGTACTGTGTTGCATTTTACACATAAGTGACAATTTTTGTGAAATTCCGATATGATAGGCTAAGCAAATTGTGTTTATTTATTTATTTGCCATTACATTTGTGCTGTAACAGATTCAGTAACATTACGAATGCTGATTTGAAAAATACAGTATTTTGTTTGGACATGTTTTATTTATTTCTGATTTATGATCATTATTAAGATCTGGATATTTTTTCTTCCATGTGCATTTGCAAGATAGCATAATGCTTTTCTACCCTAACAATTGATATATTATGAAGAGAAATTTTGGTAAATTATGATTTTACTGAGCAGTGGAAGGTATTTTTGAACACTTGACTTTGGAGGAATAATGATAATATGAAATTTAAAGTTATTTATTCTTGAAGTAAGTTATCTATGAAGATAGTTTAGAAGATGTTGATAGATGTCAATAAAAAGAGAAAATTGCTACAACAGAAACATTGTTTGGTGTCATTGTTAACAGCGAATTTGCTTGCATGAAATGAATGATATGTGTTTTTGCATGTTGTTACATAGTTATACTTCCTCGTTTCTTCCATTTAACTCATGGTTGAAATGTGTAATGGGTTGCAGTCCTAGAAATGATTTGTGTAACAGTGGAGAAACCATTTTTGAAAAACCTGTTTATGAAGAACTATTCTTGTATACCTGTGTCTGTCTGGGATTGAGGCTTCAGATATCAATGCTTGTTTGTTTCCCACTTCTGCACCCCTGAAACTGTAATGGAGGAGTTTCCTTGTTAGTGCCTGGTGCATGTTTTGTGGGAATGGAGTAGACTCGAGGGACTAAGGGGTTGGCTGATCAGCAGCTCTGCCCCAGGGAAGGTTGACAGTTAATTCATTGAAAAGTCTAAATCTGTCTACCTTCCTCTGCTCTCTCAATCAGCGAAAACACTGCAGTATGTCCAGGTGGACTAACTAAGTAATTTTGCATTGCGCCTGTGAACAGGGATACATACAGAGAAATGAGTATTTTTAATAAGTGCATATTTTTTTGGAGATGGTATTGAATAACTGCTGTGCGCTTGAATGTGAAATAGGATTGCAAGAGAATCTCAATGATAGGACTCCTAGCCCACCTTTTCAAGAGAGAGTAGCTTTGGCTCCACAGTAGCCTCTGACGACATTCCACTGTGTTGAAAATTGAAAATGTAGTTTGTTAAAGATCCCTATCATAAGGTTGGATTCCCTTTGTATTTGAAATGTTGATTTCTGTGTTTGAACTGCAGGCATCTTCTTGGGAGAAATCAATTGTTCTATTATGCATATCTTTAACAGTAAAAAACTCTGACTCAAAGAAAATCATAAAAATTAATGTCTTAAACTGTGCAATTTACTTTTTTCCATCTAGCTATCTGTGTACTGGATGTTAAATTTCACTGCACAGTAGTTCAATAGCTGGCCACTCCCATGTTGCCTAAATGTTTGTTCAGGTTTATGTAGTATACCCTGGTAGTGACACAGGGTAATGGCAGTGCTGGTAATGGGAAAACAACCATTGCTTCCACTGTGCTTCAGTCTTACCCTCAACAATAGAGCTGTTTAGGCAGTTTGGTGTTCTGTGTAACAACCGGCTGTTAGTTGTCACTAATCCTTCATGTTTCAGACTAGCTCTTGTTGAATATTGTTATTTGTTAGTCACAGCCCATGTTCTTTATTTGTTGCAATGAGAATTGTCTGTTTCTGCAATGATGACCTATCTGTTCAAGAATTTAAAAATTTGAAAAATGTAAGGAAGAAAAGTGATCTCCAGACTGTGTACATTTAACTTTGTTACTATTTTGCTTTTTTTAAAACAATACAGAAAATATATTAGCAATTTATCCCCAAAAGGATAAATCTATGAATGTTACTAGTATTTTTTTATTTCCTATCTTCTACTTCATGTATCATGTTTGTTTTTTGAGGAATAATATTTTTTATTAGGCGAACATTCATTTTTTCAAGATCATTAATACAGCATGTGCTTAGTTTAATTTTATTTTAAATCAAAAATTCATTAATTTTTAAAATTGGTTGACCCACTGGTATAGAGGCTTGGGGCAGATGCACCCCAGTAAAAGAACACCAGGAATGTGGATTCAAATCCCATGTAAGATGTGGATGTTTGAGATGTGTTTGGGGTATGGGGACATTCCCAATTCCTCAAGTATCTCCTTTGAAGCTTAACCCTTCCCCAAATTCTTTGGTCTTGCTGGTAACCCGTGAGATCTCACACTGAGGAATGGGCTCCCTAATCCCTAAAAAGATATAAGAATTGGACTATATCAACACGAATATGGGAGTTATGTAAACTAGTGGCAGCTTGTGCACGTTTCTAAAGAAGAAGAAGAAGAAAGAAGAATACATATACACATAATACATGTATACATGTGGTATTGAACTGAATTAATTCACTTAAAACATGAAAATTTACTTAGTAACACCCAAAAACAGGCCTGCACAACACCTCCCGCGGGCATTCTGCACTTGCGAGCCGATCGTCTCGGACAGACTTGCGGACCAACAGTGCCGAAAGTGTTCCTACTCCCCACTATACTGCGATTTTCGTAACTTTGCCCGTGAGAGGAATCAGCTGTTGCCGGTTTCATTCAATCAGTAGCTTAAAAGTCACCATAGTGACGTCACTTAAGCGAATTATACGCTCCCGATTGGATGGCAGCAAAACAGCTAATTCCTATCAGGGGCAAAGTTTTAAAAAATCGCAGTATAGTGGGGAGTAGGAAGCTTTGTGGGGAGGGGAGAAGTCTGACGTAGCACGACGCGACACGTAGATTGAATGCCTGGGCGTCTAATCCAATGATACATGCTGCAGAATTATATGCATACTTGTATAAATGGATTATGTCTAGTATTTCAAGTTACAAGGGCCATAATTCACTGTTTACATTTTGTCCACTGCTGTATATCCACGTTTGTATCCACCATTATATGTATTTTCTTTTTGAATTAAAAAAAAAGTGCTCATTGCGATTCTTAAGCAATATTTCAAAGTAGTAGCTTTTTTAAAAATTGTATTATTTAATTCTAACAAAAAAATTCAATTTATAATATTCCTGATGAACAATCATTAATCTCCAAATAATAACAAAATGAAAATTATGAGATCAATCTCTTTAATGAAGCTTGACATAAAAATAGAATATTTGGCAATTTAAGAAGGGTAATGTTTAATACCACATATATTGGTGACCATTTTCTCCCATTATGAAACTGAATAAAAGAGATCAATGAGCAAACCTCCGTGACAATATGTTGCGGACAATCATGAAGTTATGATGGGTATTGTTAAATAGAATGCAAAGAGCTTAATATTTTTACATGATGTCGTAAACGACTCTTGCCAAAATTTAAGCAGAAAATAATCATGATTTTTTCAAGAATAATGTTTTGTTTTAATAGAAGCTCTTATTCAATTAAATATAGTTAATGAAAAAATATTGATGTCATCATTAATAAAAAAGCATTATAATTTTGAGTTTAACAAAACACTAAATTTGTGATTACATTGTAGCAAAGCGAATTATATTATCAGCCTCTACAAGCAATTATAATACTCGGTGTCCAAATTAATATGTATAATTCGTTGTAGTTTCATATTTCGCACTGTCATATATCGACAACAAACATTTACAATATAATACAAAAAGCAATATTACTTGAACTGTATGTGGCCGTTATGTTATCGTCGATTGCTCTTTAAATTTACGCGCTATGGTTCGAATTGCGCTTTCTAATTGGTGATCCCCACTCCTAGAGTGAATCTCATCCCCACCCTTCATTGATTTTCACATTTGCACCCGAGCTGCTCGCGCGCACCTCCTGACGTTAGTAAAAGGGCAAAATGCTGTGCACAAAAATGCCCGAAAAGAACACACACATTAAAGACGCATAATCTGCAAACATTCTCTTTCTTCCACCTTAAAGGCCATGGACACTTATTAGGCCACAGAGGAGAAATAACTCCTTCATGGTGCAAGTAATCTTCCAACAACCCCAGTCTGGGAATTCAATTTCATATACAAATGGGAAATATATACAATTAAAGGGGAAAAATCTTTATATTTTCTAATTAATTTCACCGTTAATCTCCAATCTTTGTGGAGATCAGAGATGACAGAAGAAACGAAACGAACAAAACAAGGTATTTCACGATTGGTCGTAGTGCTCATCGCGTCATCACACATCGCTCATCAAGTCAAACGCGCACTAACGTTGCGTCACGAGCGTTGCGTAGACGCGTGTCACAACTCAAGCAAGACTCTCAAGCTACAACGTACGTCAAGATGACGCGCGTTGGCAACAACGTGCGTCGCTACGAGCGCTGTTTCGCGAAAGATGTAGAGTTAATCTACGACGCGCATTAAGTGACTCGTGGGCAACGCAACGTCATCAGCGTAAGGGGACGCGCGTCAACGCAACAGTTTTGTTTCACAGGCCTGAAACTAATCAAACTAAATACTTAAGTGCGCCAGAAATATATTAACCAGAAACGATACTGCTTCTGGAACGAAACCTTACTAACCTTACACTGCAGGGAATTTTGTTACTTCCCAAGAACGAAATTGGAATTTAGTTTATACTAGGAAAACCCGGCAGACGTTCTGCCCTTCATCTCCCTCTTTCCCCTCCCATCACCCTTTCTCACTGTCTCTCCCTCCCTCCCCCTGACCCTGTTTGTCTCTGTGTGTCTCTGTCTCTGCCGCTCTCTGTCCCTCTCATTCACATTTACTTGCAGATTCTGCACATCTCTGAGCAAGTGAGGTAATATCAGGAAGCGCCGGACCAGCAAAAATGTATTAGAATGTTTAACAAAGGCTGTAGATAAGCGGCGATGACGCACCGAGACTTTCTGTCCTAGTGTGGACGCGACGGTAGGGCGGAGGCAATGGGGGCGGCGGGTAGCGCTGAAAGTCCTATATAAGGCCACGAGAACAATGACTAGTTCTTCTTGGTTCCTAGCAGCGTGTGCGTGAGTTTGTGATAGTGGTGCATGGGGGCAAGGGACCGGCAATTCATTGTCGTAACTAGGAGACATGTAGTAGGACTCAGCGGTGCTCCGCACAAGGAATATTGGTCGTATGTTGCGGTGTGGGAGCCGTTCAGTAAAAGATCTCTCCTAGCAGTGGTTTCTATTTATTTAGTTAATTGTAAGCAGTGCAAATAGTTATTTCTGACTATAGCCTAGTTTATGAATAACCTTACTGTTCTTACAACCTCCTCTCGTCTGTGTTCTGATTACATTCGTATGGCACCACAGTAATAACTAGAGGTCGGATTTCCATGTACTATCAAATGCTAAAATATGCATGCAAACATGCACTATCAAATAGCCATATATAGTAGAATAGATTGATAGTATTTCCCGATATTCGAGAAAAACTGATCCGGCCATTTTGGTCATTTTTTAAAAAGTTGTTTCAGGACCATTTTTTCGTCCAAATGTGGTAAATGATGGAATTTTACAACACTGTATTAACGCTTGAAATCGTATTTTACCTTCTGATAGCAATAGTTTCCATTATTTTGCAGAAAAGTGCTTTTTCTGTACATTCTTTCGTGCAAGACAAAAACGCGAAATTTCGCCTAACGACGAAAATTGTCGATTTTGGACCGAATTTCGAATCCGTTGAAAATCAATTTCCCATCCCGTAATCGCATGAAGAGTTCACTCCTAATATCCGTTTTTCAAACAGATTGTTAGTTTCCAGACATTCGCAAAAAACTGAACTTGCCATTTGGGTCATTTTTTAAATATTCGTTTCAGGGCGCATATCTCGTCCAAATGAGGTAAAGAATGGAATTTTCCAACGCTGTATTAAAGTTTGAATTCGTGTTTTACTTCCTGAACAGAAATGGATTGCATAATTTTTCAGAACAATGCTTTTTCTTTCCATTCTTTCGTTCAAGCCAAACACGCAAAATTTCGTCGATCGACGAAAATTGTCGATTTTGGACGAAATATCAAATCCGCCTAAAATAAATTTCCTAGCCCGGAATCGCATGGCGAGTTCACTGGTGAAATCCGTTTTTTTCACTGATTTTAGTTTTCCAAAAAAATCGCGAAAACTGATCTTACCATTTGGGTAATTTTTTTATAAATTCGTTTCAGGGCTCATTTCTTGTCCAAATGCGGTAAATAATGGAATTTTTCAACACTATATGGAAGTTTGAAATTAAATTTTACTTTACTAGAAATAGTTTGCATAATTTTGTAGAAAATTGCATTGCTCGCGCAAGCCAAAAACGCAAAAATTTTGATCGACGAAAATTGTCGATTTCGGACGGAATCTGGAATCCGCTGAAAATCAATATCCCAGCCCGGAATCGAATGGCGAGTTCACTGGTCTAATCCGTTTTTCAAACAGATTGTTAGTGTTCCAGAAATTCGCGAATACCTGAACCGGCCACTTTCAGTCATTTTTTTTCAGGGCTTATTTCTCGTCCAAATGCGGTAAATATTGGAATTTTTCAGCTCTCTATAAAGTTTGAAATCGTATTTACTTCCTAAATAGAAATATTTTTCATAATTTTTCAGAAAAGTGCATTTTCTGCCCATTTTCTCGTGCAAGCCAAAAACGCAAAATTTCGACGATCGACGAAAATTGTCGATTTCGGACGGAATCTCGATTCCGCTGAAAACTAATATCCCATCCCGGAATCGAATGGCGAGTTCACTGGTGAAATCCGTTTTTCAAACATTGTTATTTTTCAGAAATTCGCGAAAAACTGAACCGGCCACTTTTAGTCATTTTTAAAGGTAAATTATTGGCTTTTTTGAAAAATGTTCTGCAACATAGATATCTGAGTGTACACATGTTTGATAAAATATCAACACGCAGGGAAATGATGAATGGCCTCCCTCAGGGCTTAGTTATTCGTGCGATTTTATTTTGATCGCAATTAATGAAATAAGCAGTATTATTGAAGCTCCAAGTACATTATTTCTCTTCTCTGATGAATATTTTTATTGTATGCTGTGGTAAATATCTCCGAATAACAACTAAAATAATGCAAGAAAACTTGAACAAAATTCAAACTTTGGCAAGTTCTTCTGGTTTCTCCCGTTCAAGAACCAAATCTAAATTCGTTATTATCTGCAGAAACTCAAAACTTTTAATGAAAATCCTACCCTCTTAATTGGAAATCACCAAATTCGTAGAATGTATTCTTGTAAAATCTTGGGCATGACTTTGACCAAAAGCACACATGGAAGAACCACATTTCCCTGCTAAAAATCTAATGCAAATCCAGGCTGAACATACTGAAGATATTAGCTTCTCGAAAATGGGGTGCAGAATGGAGGTGTTTAATTAATGCTTATCGTGACATTATTCATGCCAAATTAGAGAACTGAAGTGTAATCTATAGCTCAGCAAACAAATCTACCCTGCAGACGCTGGACCCTATTATAAACTCAGCATGTCGAATAAGTTTAGGTGCCTTTAAGTCAAGCCCTAGCAACAGCCTTATTGTAGAAGCAGGATTTCTCCCCTCACGATTTGCACCGTAAACAATTATGTTTTGAAATTGGCTACTCGATTTTGAATTCCTCAATTAATCCGACCGTTAAATATATCTTCAGCCCTATTAAAACAGATTACCATTCAATCCATGTGAATTATCCAAAACCACTTACGGAAAGAATCCCAACTTATCAAGATGAATTGAATATTGAAACCCCTCGCATTCTACAGAGAAGGATTCATCCCATCCCCCATTGGCAGTCTTTTAAACCTGCTGTTAATATAATGATTGCACAGATTTCTAAATCTGTAATCTCTCCAAAAATTGTTACATCCCATCTGAATTCTCTTTATGAAGACTACAGTGATTTAGAAAAAAGTATATACGGATGGATCAAAGTATGAAAACAAAGCGGGTTGAGCAACTGTTTCCACAACCCCTCAGAATACTTATAAATTCAGGTTATCGAAATATTTTTCTAGCTTGTCTTGCGAAGCCTGGGCCATTCTTAAAGCCATTAGTCTCCCATAATAAAGAAAACCGTAAAAGAATGATTCATTCAGACTCTATGGCTACCTTGAATGCAATTGTCAACAGATCCTTTAAAAATCCCATAATCCAAAGAATACAAGAACTTTTATTTACCCAAGTAAACAACGGCACATTCATCTCTATAGTTTGGATCCCAGCACATAGAGGTAAAGAAGGGAATGAAAAAGTAGATAAAGCGGATAAAGAAGCTACTTCATTACCACCAACGGACATGAGTGAAAAGGGAATTTTCTCTTATATGAAAGTATACCTAAAAAATTATGGTTACGAAACAGTGGAATGAAAAATTGCTGACTAGCTTCTCCCAACTTCGCCTCTAAGAAAATCTGTTATCGAACCCGTTCCCCCTACCCTCCAGCTCACTAGATTCCAACAAGTCCAAATTACCAGACTACGCATTGGCCACTTCAGTCTCTCCCACATTCATCTAATAACAAAACTGACCTATTACCTTGTCCTAAATGTGGATCCCAAGTATCTACACCTCACAGTATTCTGTAGTGCCCTGATTTAGCCCATATACGACAGTCCTTAACCCTCTCATGCATGATTTTTAAATTTCCATCCAAAATTTTTTTCCAGGTTATACTTCAAGAAAATGGCTTTCTTTATCATACTACAGCGTTAGATTGGTCGAATATTCATTGCTAATGATAAAACATATGCGTCTTCATATGTGGACACCATGCACGAATTAACTTTGGATAATAACAATACATGATCATATCGTGCGTGGTGTCCTCATGTGAGGACTATCTTACGGGGTAATTTACAATCTGAAATCAAATAAATTTTATATTTTCAAAAGTTTTATTCTAAATGAAAATTTTCAAAACATTCTGGACACAATGGCTATTTGCACTTTTTACAAATACACTGTGTTTTCATAGTACTGTAATGATTTCATTATTCTTAGGCATTCCCCAAAACAATTGTGGACAAAAGGGTAAATATTTAGGATCTATAGTCTATGAAGTAAACAACGTGTATGATGAATCGATGAACAAGACAAAAGAACAGCGCGCCGCGGAAGGTGTATTTCGATCCTTCTGGAGAATTTTAAGGGGTTCAATAAATTCGGAAAGAAATTTTGACGATCCAGTTAGTTGAAGAAGAATTAAATGAACGCTGTAATTTTTGTTTGAACGAGATCGGACGACGGGTTCTCTTAAAATTGTAATTAGAAAATTTAGAGGAAAAGCCCAGTCGAACATGTTAAATAGCATAACTTGATTATCAACATTTCGCGAAGAAATGCTAATTAAACAACGAGAGGCGGCGGGAATCGTCGTAATATGAATTTAGCAAAATTTATAAATGGTTTCGAGAGTTTATAAAAACATTGAACGCCCTAAATAAATAAATATTACAAACTAATAATACCAGAAAACAAGCGACGAATTATTGCTGTGGAATGTCGACAGAAAAATTAGCATTTTCAACGTGAAATAAATAGAAAACAGCTGTCTTGACAAGAAAATCTTAACATTGGGGAAAAGCTGAAACGGATAAACACGAAAACAAGTCAAAACGAAGAATATGGGACATTTTTAAAAAAATTTATGGAAACAACAATGAAAAAGCGAAATGGATTTCGCCGGCATTTTTTCATAATCCGAGTTAACATGTTAAATCGACATGATTTTTGACTTCACTTCGGTCTAGTCAGCGGTTGAAAGGACATGGTTTCCACGCTTGCCGTATTCATGATTTTAAATTCTTTCGGACTTAGACATTTTTTGGGCGGCGGATAGAAAGTGAATAATGGATATATAACTGTGCAGACATTGTTAATGCAGTAAACATTTTGAAGAGAGAAGAAGTATTATTTTCTGTAGTGAATTTGTGGCGCAAGGTGTTTGGACTATTTTATGGAATTCCTGGGGAGAAATATTTGAAGAGAACCGGCCCGTGCACGATTGGAACGTGCGAGGACATCGAATGCGTGCGAGTGAGCGCGCATAGGACCACCGAACCGGCAACGGCGCTGTTTTTCGACGATGCAGAAAAAAAAGAAAGTGATGCATTCGCGAAATAATCCGCAAAAAAAATCAGATCTGAACTTGCGCATATTCAAGATGTAAATAAACGTTCATGAGAATCTTAAAATTTTACGGAATTTTATAGGCGGAATTAATGTAATATAATAATTTGTCAGCTAGGATCTAGTATTTGTTAGTTTTTCATTTTCATTGTTGCCTTGGAAGTACGTACGTACATAGTGTTGGTAATAACATTGAATTGTTTTGAAGAAAGGAATTCCTAAATATTAGTAAATTGTAAAACGGTTAATTAATGGCCATTTCGTGTTGTAATTAATTGTGATTCAGGCAATTGGGCAATGGCATTTTAAAGAAAATCATAACAATATTGCCAAGCATAAGTAAATGTTTACGCGCTGTGCATTGTTGCCGAAAGAAACAAATAGATAAGGAATTAAAATTCGTGATTTCCTGTTTGAGAATATATGTTTTATTTCAGTATTTAGTAGCCCTGTGCATGCTGCTTTGTTAAACGTTGTTTACAGGTAATTCCTGTACGGGGCCGTCCACGACCTACGACCCAAACAAATTTTATGCAACGCCATTAAATAATAAATTGATAAATTGAGTAGTGGTAAGAGAGGTACAGTTGCATTGGCACCCGAGTAAAGAGCAAATAGCAGAAGGGGAAATAAATAAATAAGTGAAATAGAGGGAAGACCCGTTGCAGTACATGTACTTGCTCTACATCTATTTGCATTTTCCATGGCAGTTACCAATGTTATCAACACACCTTTTTGATGCTACGTTATGAGTTATATATATATATATATATATATATATATATATATATATATATATATATATATATATATATATATATATATGGGTCATTCCATGCGAACTCAGCATGACGACCAACCCGACCATCTCCGATTTTTAAATAAACATGATTTTTGTATTCTTTGGATCAAAACTAAGTGATTTCCAAGATAAAAGCCTTCGAAAATGAAATTCACGAGCCAGGAATTAAGAATCTGTTTTTGTGAATTTTAATCATTTTTAAGCAAACATAATGAGTTTATTTTTTTACAGTTGTTTTGTTTCGGATTAAAAATTTTGTTCAGCATGTTTCTTAAGAAAAACGTCTGAAAAAAACGAATATCATATTTAGAAACCCGATTTTTCACAAGAAAACATCGAAAATGAAGATTTTATCAATTTTTATTAAAAAATCGATTTCTCAAAAACTTATTCTTTTAAATTTGGTTTAGCTGGCTCAAACGCTTTATAATGGACCATATTACACTAAACTATTTGTTTCCTTTTGGGGAATAGCTATTAAAAGGGTTTAAAAAAACTTTATTTCTGAAACTCTATTATTTTTTAACGTTTTTCGCTAATCTGTAATATATTCAGTACATAATCAATGAATGTAACATGTTTTATGTGTTTGAAAAATATTTTTCATCACATTTGAACTAAAACATACTACTAGATTTTTGTTTGGATATTTAAATAGCTATTTTAAAATTTTAATAAAATTATACAACATTGTTACTGATTCCATTTTTTAATATAGTGTAGTTAAATGATTAAAACTCTTTTCTTAAGCGTTCATAGTTTTATTTGTTTTATCAAAATAAGTTGTCAAACATAATATTTACACAATAGATTTGTTATTGATTAAATCGAAAGTGAAAACATAACTTTCATCTGAACTTACAGTTTTGCACTGTATAACATTTTTTGAGAGCGGAACAAATTCGTGATAACTGCGCGTACCGGGAACTCTTACAGCTTTTGATTTGCGTCTTCTTGCCCTCTGTGAATCAGATTTCGGTATTACTTCGCAATGAATATTTTTTATAAACTCCTGGCAAAACTGCATCAACGCTCCAACGTCCATAATTTGATTATTTAATGGTCTTCTTAAGCTTTCGTTTGCAGCTTCTCGTTTTACTGTGCCCCCGATTCCATCACATGGTGACTTACCATGTGCTGTGGTAAAAAATGTCCAGGTAGCATCAATCCTGTACATTTCCTGATGCTCGCAAGTATCTAAAATGTTGTGGCAATTTTTATATTGTCCTGGACAGCCGTCACTCACGTAATGAATTGTTTTAATATTCGGTAATTTTTCCTTTATATAAGCGGTGATTTTATCTTTGATAACTTTGACAAAAGCAACGTCGTGTTTCAAATCTTCTGATAAATAGCAAAAACTTTGGTGTTTTAGTTCATTTTCACTTTTGTAATAAATTACTACAGGATGAACTGTACAACTCTTCTTTGTCCAATAATAAGCCTGGGCTTGGTCTTGTGCAATAAAGTTGTAGTTTTCACTAAAATCAAGCAGTGCAATACAAGCGTCTCCTCCCAATGATTCTTTCCTATTTTTCAAATGTTTAAACTGTTCTTTTGTGATAAAATCATGAGGAATCAGTTTTAAAAAACCTTCCATCAAATGCTGAATAAACTCAGTTTTTGACATGTTTTTCGTAATAAGTTCAGCCCTGTCGACATTGATCCATTGCTTAAATTCTATAAAAGTTTCATCAATTTCATCTTCGTCCTGAATCTCTTCAGATTCTTCTGAAAGATGACTAGCACTCGGGAATAATAAGTCCTCTAACATTTTTACTATTTCATCTTCTTTTGGGCACTGTTCACAATTCCTAAGTAAACAATTTCGATTATTAGGGTCACAAACGAGTTTTATCATTATTTCTTTGCTTGATACTTTGGAATTTGTTGCAATCATTTGCAACTCAACATTTTGATGAATAGTGCATACGCACACATTGTGTGATCCTGGTGCACCTGCGAGAATACACCACTTCGGACGTAACAAACAAAATGTCGAAAAACCTATCTATCTTCAAATTCTTTTTTATAAGCTACGTACAGCTCACGAAGATTCAATAGCAGCAACTGTTTTTGTTTATATTTTCCTTTACCAAGACTCACGCAATCTTTTTTACCAGGTTGCATTTTTTAATATCCATTAGTTTCATCTGTGTAGAAGTTGATTACTCTTTTTTTCTCATCTTCTGACAAAATAGTGCTGCCATGTTTCTTATCTGGTATTGCAAAAACACCTTTTTCTGTTTTTAGCTTACGAGCAGCATCTGCAGTGGCGCGAGTTATGCCTAAATATTTTTGAAGTTCTACTTTTTCTAAATTTGGTACTAAAGTCAGAAGCTGCAATTTGGTAGAATAATTGCACGTTGTTATTGCAGTTTTAATTTGTGTCAACATGTAATTATAATTATTTGCTTTTTCTTTTATGTCATGCGGTGTCGAATCTATTTCTTCGTCTAAATGAAATGCTGTTTTCATTTTTTTAGCCATGACTTCAGTTGCTTGCTCCAATGTCCTTTTTAAATGAAAAGCTTTTGATTTAGCTGCTACACCTTTCAAATTAATTTGAGATATATTAAGACTTTTTAATACATCCGAAATATTATCAAAACATGTTTGGGAATTGGATTCTGAAAATGTTGATACTTGTGACATTGCTGGTTGTGAATCCGTTTCACTTGTATGAGAGTCTTCTCCAGTATCGTACGATGCAACCATTACATAAGCTTGTAATTGTTCGTTTAGCGATTTGCGACAAGAATCGCAATACTTCATGCCCGGTGTCACGTCAATATTTAATTTAGATTTCAAATCTTTAGCTATATCCAGTGTAATTGTGCGAATTCCTTTTGTGATCGGTTTTTTATGAATCGAATTTGGATTGAAACAGTGTTTTTGATTCAGTTCATAATTTTTTAAGTACTTAGCAATATGAATTTGGCATATCTTTGACTGAAGTTCAAAATTGTTTATACCTGAAAATTAAAATCATTGTTATTAAATAAGGTGCGATTTTTTCATACATATAACAATAGCTTTAATGTAAATTGATTAACATGTAAGTGTATACTTGCTTGTATAAAAATAAGTGATTATGATTTTTAATATTAAAAGCAAAATCAGTTAATAAGATCTTCATTTATAGACAAAAAATTATAATTGAATAGAACTCCATAAATACCTGTTCTCCATTTCAAAAGTTCCTGTTGTTCTTTCAGTAAACTATCAAAAATTGTGAAATCCTTATCCATTAAGCAGTTCAAATTCAAAGATGCTCCGACATGACAAATATTTTCCACTGAAAATCAATTCAATATTTATTTATCTAGCTTTGGAAAGCAATAGACATGTGATTTGTTTACCAACCTGTTTCAGTCATGTTTTACAGAATGAGTAAATTAATACATTTTACATTAATATTTTTCAAGAACAATAATTTTCTCGATACAAAACAAAATAAGTGAGGTTAAGCTCATTCATATACTCTATGTTTTGATTTAAAAAAGATGAAACAGCAGTCAAAGACAATAAAGGTAGATAATTCAGTTTTCCAACAATAGATGACGTGAGGTTGATTTTAAAGAAAAACGTCAGTATCAAATAAACGCATTAAGAAAATTATTGACATTGCAAATGACGAATTTTTATTTAAACAATTTATTTAATTTATTTTTATTAGGTTTATTCAATGTGAATGTACAAAATAAAATTTTTTTTCAAATAATTTGAAATTTTAAAATAGCTATTTAAAAATTCCAAACAATAATCTAGTAGTATGTTTTAGTTCAAACGTGATGAAAAATATTTAAAATTTTCAAAAATATTTTTCAAACACATAAAACATGTTACATTCATTGATTATGTACTGAATATATTACAGATTAGCGAAAAACGTTAAAAAATAATAGAGTTTCAGAAATAAAGTTTTTTTTAAACCCTTTTAATAGCTATTCCCCAAAAGGAAACAAATAGTTTAGTGTAATATGGTCCATTATAAAGCGTTTGAGCCAGCTAAACCAAATTGAAAAGAATAAGTTTTTGAGAAATCGATTTTTTAATAAAAAATGATAAAATCTTCATTTTCGATGTTTTCTTGTGAAAAATCGGGTTTCTAAATATGATATTCGTTTTTTTCAGACGTTTTTCATAAGAAACATGCTGAACAAAATTTTTAATCCGAAACAAAACAACTGTAAAAAAATAAATTCATTATGTTTGCTTAAAAATTGATTAAAATTCACAAAAACAGATTCTTAATTCCTGGCTCGTGAATTCCATTTTCGAAGGCTTTTATCTTGGAAATCACTTAGTTTTGATCCAAAGAATACAAAAATCATGTCTATTTAAAAATCGGAGATGGTCGGGTTGGTCGTCATGTTGAGTTCGCATGGAATGACCCATATATATATATATATATATATATATATATATATATATATATATATATGCACACACACACACACACACATATATATATATATATAAATATAACAAATGCCATCAAATGATTGTTTTCTTAATTTAAACACGAAAAAAACGGGTTTTTCACCGTATGTATGTACCATGTGGATATTTCAACCCAATATTTTGAAAATACCTGCAACTTCGCGGGTTGTTTGTTTTTCCCTATCACTTGTGGCGGGTTAAGTTATTGATCTGTTGTTCAAAAACAAATCTTGAAATGAAGTCGAGAATAGTTTTTGGGAAATATGAATAGTTTTTTCGTAAATATGCATGAAATATAGTCAGTATTTAAAACAATTATTTTCTCATAAACGGCTCCAATTTTTGTCCTTGAACAAGGTTGCACATTTTTAAAAATTGCGGAGGTTCCATTTTTAGATGAACTGCCTGTAGTTTAGACAATTGTAAAAATTAATATTCCAAAAAATTAACACATCAAAACTGCAATATTCACGTTAGAGACTTTTTTCGTTAATAAAATATTTTCTTAAATATAGATCTTCAAATAAGATCATGAACCACTTTTTAAAAAAAATGTTTTTGCATGATTTTTGCGTACAATTCATGCAGGATATGCTTTTCTCAAAAATGTCTCAAAATGTTTGTTTTAATTTTTCTCGAATATAGGAAAGGACGCTTATAAAAATTACCCAGGTCGAATTGTCGTTTTAATTCGATGTATTTTCGAAAACTAACAGTTTTTCGGTGTTTTTCTAAAGCTGCTATGTTGAATATAGTTAGTTTTTCATAATGAAATATCTTCTACGAAACTAAATCTTTAAATAGTTTAAAATTTGTGGAGAAGTGAGTTGTTTTTGAGTAGTTTAGCTAATGTAGCACAATATGTTTATCATAAAAGCTAGTTAATATTGTGTATTAAATATATTTCTATGTAAGAGAGGTCAGGATGCTTATCGAAGTGAAACACACCGTTACAGGACACAGAGGACACAGACAGGACACAGAGCAAGCCTTGCCCATTCTGTCGAGAAGAACCAAAAATGAACGATACCTACAATTCGAATTCTTGAGAGAGATCTACGAATAAATTTCCCAGGCAGAAAAGGAGGGCGTGTGCTCCTAGACCTTGAAAGCAAGCCAGCAATGGCGATCAATAATAGAATGCATTTTGTCCAGCTCTAAACTGACAGGAAAGACAGTAACTCTTTTTAGTCTTAGACATATAGAAGAGAAAAAAACGCAATATTTTACTTCGTACTTGACTTGGGACTCCTTTCTGCAATGACGGGGAGTGATACGGGGAGGGGGAATGATTGCGTCGCGGCCGCGGGGCTAAGGTGCACGTTCACGCTCATGCGCAGGACTTGGGACGCCGCGCCGCGGCCGGAAAGGGAACCAGTTGATGCGATGAGAGAGAGCGCAGCAGACGGCGCCACAGCGGGCGAGGGCGCGTCCATTACTGCGTCTTAGGGTCTTGGTCATTGCCACGGCCAAGTGCTGAACTTGGACTTCAACCACAGCCACGGAACACGAGGTGAGGGTAGTGCGCTCCATTCATCTATACTTCAATGTAATTAGAGTGACTCCTGACAGCATCAGCTGGACGTTGTTATTCAGTCGGGAGCTTCGTCACGAATTAAATTTTGGGTCTGGATGAACACCTCACAGCTAACGATGTGTCAGAAGTCACCCTATTCAAATCGAAATGTACGGCTGGCGCTTCACAACTGTCATTTGCGCACCTCAACTACAACTGTCACGGCGGTGAGCGGAGAAACGCTTTCATTTGGCATCCGGTGGCGAAGTTTTCCAGGCTCATTTCTGCATTAGCTAGTTGTAAATAATTTACTATCGGAAGCATTGGAGCGAACTTTACATTTTAGTAAGACACACTCTGTAATAAAGCTATTGAGAAATGTTGCACAATATCCATGGCGTATTAAAATGCCACGCGAAGAATTCCAGAAATAAACTTATTATTTCTTTAAAGTGCTAATAAACCGAGCGAAATAGCTCAGTGTTTGCGCGCTGGATTCGCAATCGGGAGGTCCGGGTTTGATCCCCGGGCCGGCCATTCTGACTGGGGTTTTCGTGGTTTCCCTTGGTCATAAAACTAATGCTGGGATAGTTCCAAAAACCCACGAACACCTCCCGTCATCATCCGAGTCCCTTCTTCCCCACAACTTCTATAAACTGATTGTGCATATTGTTAATGTGCATAGTCTAAATTAGATTGGGATTCCAGCATCAAAAATTCTTTTAGAATATTATTTATTTTTGAACTGATTGCGGGGTTGGATTTCTGAACTTAGGATTGTAAAAAATTTAAGATCTGTTGTATAAGGGAAGTAATTAAAACAAAATTGTTTTGGTTTTTCAATTTGTTTATTTCTAGTAATTTTATTATCAATTTTTTTAACAACCGAACCATTCTTTAAAGCATTTGTAGAGTGCAGAATTTATTTTTTCATTTATTCTCTTTTTTAATCTATTTATACACTCTCAATTGTAAATGAATTGAAACATTGATGTTTCCTGAAGTTCATCTTTGGTAATCTTTACTATAACGTTGATGGATTTGTGCCATATTGATTGTAGATAAATGAAACAAGTTTCTTTATTATCAGCAAACTTTTGTTGGCAGTGATGAAACCAGTTATTTTACAATTTCTACAATCATATTCATGTCAATAATATTCATAAATTTTGATTGATTGTCTTTCTTCATTGCATAAAGAAAGGTTCCATTCATTATAGACAATCAGGTGATAATATAATATATTTCATACAAGGTTGAAGTTTGTACATAAAACATTGTCTATAATGAATGGAACCTTTATTTATGCAATAATATTCATATTTAGAAAAGGCGACTCATAAAGATATCCTTCAAAATGAATATTTTATTTCCAAATTGGAAATGTCAGAGATAGATAACCAGTACCAGCAGCTGTGAGAGGGACCAGAAATTATGAGAATGGTATCTACTTCCCAGGAATGCAAACATTATCTCAAGGATTCCACATTCTTAAAGCATCAAGAAGAATTTGAGTTTATGAAGGAACACGAGTTGAGGATGCAATGTTTATCTATCTAAAATTTAAATATTATCAAGATATGATCAGTGGCGAAGAGTGAGGTTAATTTTTGTATAAGCTGGGTCACGAACATATTGTAAAAACACATATTTAATTTGTAATTGTAATTGTAAACACATAGTTAAGTTGTAATAAATTAATTTGTGAAATATTGAATATTTCGAAGATAGAGATCAAAACACTACCAATTTAACAATATTATTATTATTATTATTATTATTATTATTATTATTATTATTATTATTATTATCATACAGTTCTGTCTCTGGATAAAATCTCAGGATTGAGGTACCGTACGGGCTCTTTCCAAGTAACGGCCCTTTTCGATGTCGAAGCAGGATTACATGTATTATTATTATTATTATTATTATTATTATTATTATTATTATTATTATTATTATTATTCCTCCATATCACGACTGCAGATGTTATGAGTCGGCTGAGTATAAAATCTACTCCAGGTTGCAACCAGCTACCTAAGGAGCAGATCTAGGGACTGTCGGTGCCTCTACAATACTTTGCGCAAAATGTGAGCTGTGCCAAATAAAGCAATTTCTTGCACTTTCCAGTCCTTTGAACGACCGGAAGTTTAGCCCAGTTCTTACACAAATTTTGCGGAACAAATCCCAGAGCTCCGATAACTATCGGTACGACCTGTGCTTTTACTGCCCCACATTCGGCTGATCTCAATTTCCAAACTCTTGTATTTAAGACGTTTCTCTGTCTCCTTGGTTACGACATTTTGATCGCAAGGCACAGCAACATCCACAAGTAGACATGATTTTTTCTCAAAATCCCGGATAACAATATCCGGTTTGTTTGCTGCTATCGTGCGATCCGTTTGAATTTGTTGGTCGTACAATATTGTACACAATCCCACCGATGTCACCGGTTTTGGTGAGTGTTCGTACCACTTGGGGCATGTGTTTGGAACTTCGAGGGACGGTACAGATCTGCCAGTGGAGGTAACTACACACCCTGTTGTGTCTTTTTAAGTATTCGGTCTTTGCTAGAATTAGACAAGCTGAGACAATATGATCAATGGTTTCTACTTGCTCCTGGCAAATTCGGCCATTTGTCATCTTGGGAAATTTTGAGAACCGCTTTATCATAATGTCGTGTTCTCAACGCCTGATCTTGAGCAGCTACTAGAACTGCTTCCGATTCTGGCTTCATTCTTCCCCTTTTAAGCCACATAAATGATTTATCTTTATTGATCTGCACCTTGTCCATTCTTTTTAGATATTGCCCATGGAGAGGTTTGTCTATCCACGACTTCTTTAACATTTTTTGTGTCTCACATTTCATGTTTAGTAGTACCAGAAGTTCAGTGTCTGTGTTATTTGACGTGTCTTGCATAGTTTTCTTTGCAATGCTCTTTGCTACACTAACAATGCCTCTGTTTCCCATTCTTCGGTCAGATTTCATGACCTGCCTCATTAGAGGGTCATCTTGATGACTGATTACATACTTTCCCATTCCAACTATTGCATTGTGCCAGGAGGCTTCAATTTGTCTGAGGCCTCTTCCTTCTTCCTTACGTGACACATAAAGTCTATGTACATTTGCTCGAGGGTGGGCGACATAATGCATTGTTAGCAGTTTTTTGGTTTTTTGGTTGCGGATTTCTTGCTCAATCCAGTCCGCTAGTCCGGAACTGTACTCGACTACAGGCACCGCCAGACTACCAATTGCAGATATTTTATTCCTGGAGTTCAGAGCAGACTGCAGGACAAGTCTCACTCTTCTGTAATACTCCTTGCGAATTCTATCTTTCATTGTGTCGTTCGAGATGGTCTCACATTCTTCAATGCCCAGATATTTGTAAGTTTCACCTGGCTCAAGATCTTGAATCACAGTGTGCATATCAACTTCAACGATCTCTGACGTCAGTTTTCCTCTTTTTAAATTGATTTTTGCACATTTGTCAAGACCAAACTTCATGCAGATGTCATTGCTAAAGTCATTCACGACAGACAGCATTTGGGAGAGAATCGCTTCATTTTTAGCAAACACTTTCAGATCATCCATGTAAAACAAATGTGATACTGGCCTTTCATCATCATGGAGCTTGTAACCAAAGTCAGCTTGCGACAACTGTCTAGATGGTGGGATCAAACTAATGCAAAACAGCAGAGGGGATAGTGAATCTCCTTGAAAAATACTTCCTGTTGATCTGAATACTTCTGGTTTCTACTGCTTCCTTTCTGCTCTGTATTAGTAACCTGGTACTCCACGACTTCATGCTAGCCTTGCAAAATTCAATAAGTCTAGAATGAAATCGATAGATCTCCAGGGACTTCAAAATCCAATCGTGTGGTACACTATCAAAGGCTTTTGGGTAGTCAATCCAAGCCATGCTCAAATTACGTTTTCGTTTCTTTACATCATTCAAGATGACTTTATTCAACAGCAAGATTTCCTGACAGCCATAAGAACCTTTACGACATCCTTTTTGTTCAGCTGGCATTAGATGATTCTTCTCTAGATGTATGTACATTTTGTCAGCTATGGCTGAAGTTATACAGTACTGGTAGACAAGTGATTGGCCTATAGTTCTTCGCCAAAGAGCTGTCTCCGTCTTGGGTAGCAGATACGTGATGCCGCGTGTGAGCCATTCCGGGAGTTCCTTTGGATTTTCTAAACTTTTATTAATAGCCTTTGCTAGATGCGGATGTAATGCTGTTGGTTTCTTAATCCAATAAATCTGGATCTGATCAATCCCGGGGAATTTCCAGTTCTTAATTGCTTGCAAGAGGTCCTCTTCCGAGAATTCGTGAACATCTTCCACTGTTTCCACAAGTTCATTTGCAGCATCAACTTCAGATTCAAGCCAAGATGCATCTTTGTTATTATTATTATTATTATTATTATTATTATTATTATGGATTTGTAAGTCTCTCGCCTAGGGAGGTATACTACAACAGACCCCGGGACCTTTGGAGAACCAAGGTGCATGCTTTGCTTGCAAACTCGGGCGGTCAGAATTCGATGTGAAGTTACATTAATAAAAACTTTCTCACGATGCGTGCAGTACTCAGGAGACCAGCCTTTTGCATTGTCTGAATGTGCCAGTTTTTAAGGCCAAGGCCTTGCAGACGATGAATTTAGTTCTTCAGAGATCAGTCCATTTGCAGAGATGACCTCAGGGACTACATCAACAGCCACTAACCACCACATGTCGATCAGTTCAATAGCCAAGGCCTGATATTTTCGCTTCTTCTCGGCAACGGAGGCAGCTATATTTCGGTCTAAAGGGATAGCTACGTCGACTATAATCCCTTTCCGTGAAAACTTGTCGACCCATATTATGTCAGACGATCAGTGGTGACTGCAACATTCCACAAGAGCTTCCACCGTTTCGTCTCCAAAACTGAATCCGGCTTGAACGTGTAGTATGGCACCTCTTTCTGTTCCATCTCTGACTTTGCAGCCAGGGCTTGATGGACTACCGCAACAACGTCGTTGTGCCGACTCAGGTATTCTGTTTGTGCCAAAGCAGAGCACCCGCCCGTTATGTGTTGAAGGGTTTCGCCGGGTATGATTGCAAAGGCGGTAGCGGTCTTCTACTCTCATATCCCAAATCACATACCTTTGGTAATTGCGAGTGGAAGTTACTTCGTCTTGAAAATAGAAATGAAGCCTTCTGTCTCAGCACAGAGGCCAGCAGGAAACCTGCCGTGCATACCCTTCTGGGTCCACTCACTCAGCCTATCTTCTTTGGTGATACATAGTCTCTCAGAGTCCGCTAGATTCAGGTTCAGTGGGGTAAAATTCTTGTCCGTAGGCGCAAATTGCTTCATACACAACCGTCGTTTTTCTGGAGGAAGTATTTGCGAAGATTGTTGATTTGCTTCGCACACAATAACTCAAAATCTAGAAGACCTCTACCTCCTTCGTTCCGAGGTCAGTATAGTCTTGCCATTGAACTGTTGGGATGGTGCATGCGGTACTTGGTAAGAGTGGTCCTAACTTTTCGATTAAGGTCCTGTAGGGCAGTTCTTGTCCAATGAAGAACACCGAATGTATAGACAGCCACGGGTACTGCTCAAGTGTTGATAGCTGATATGAGGTTCCTTTCCATTTAAAAGAGTTTTACAGATTTTAGCGACTCTTTGCAAGACTTTATTTTGAATATCACGCCTGATCTTTGCTTCACTTGTGCTCAAATGTTGATGCACTTCTAAATATTTATAGGAATCCTCTTGCCCAAGTTCTTGGATATTGGTGCCAGACATCTGGACGAGTTTGTCAGGATCAAGGATTTTTCCCCTTTTCACGTGCACTGCAGCGCATTTATCAATAGCGAACTCCATGCAAATAGAATCGCTGAAGGACTTTACAAGTTCAAGCAACGAGGAAAGTTGGTTCTTATCTCTGGCGTACAACTTGGGATCGTCCATGTAGAACTGATGATTAATGAGGATATGGAGATTTTTGGTGATTTCATATCCCATCCCCGAATCTCTTAACATTCTGCTGAGAGAGTTTAGAGCTAGGGAAAACCATAAGGGACTAAGACTATCGCCCTGAAAAATGCCTCGTTTGATCCTCAGTTCCTTGGTGGTATATCTGCCTCCAGCAGATGAGACTCTTATCTTTGTACGCCAAGTTGCCATGCAGTGTTGGATTAGGTTCACATACTGGTCATTTACTTTGTAGAGGCGAAGGACATACAAAAGCCACGAATGAGGTATCGAATCGAAGGCCTTTGCATAGTCAATCCATCCTAAAGAAATATTTCGGTGTCTTTTATTAGCCTGATTGACTACAACACTGTCTACTATCAATAATTCTTTGCAATCTTGAGCACCCTTTCTGAAACTGCAATTTGTTCTGGTGCCAGAAGATTGTTGGCATTTAGATGGATATTCAGCATATTGGCTAGCACAGTTGTAAAAATCTTATATACTGTGGGAAGACATGTGATAGGTCGATAGTTACTCGGAGTTTTAGGGTCGCTAGATTTGCTTATCATATATGTAACTCCTTCAGTAAAAGACGCCGGAATGATAGTTGGATTGTTGAATGCGGCTTGAAACCACCTGGCCAGAACTGCATGAGTACACGGAAAATACTTCCACCAAAAGTTTTGTAAAGTTTTGTAACCTGGTGCTTTCCAATTCTGCGTCTTCCTGACTGAATTAAAGATATCCCTTTGAGTAATGTTTGGTGAACACATCTGAGGTATATCACAACACTTCCGTTCCTCTTCTGCTATCCAGTAAGCTCCAGCATCATGAGTCATGGGAATGCTCCGTATACTGCTCGAATATTCTTCCATCTCGGAACTTTTAGAAATTGTTTCTGTCAACTTTCTTTGATCGTTGAGTTGCCTGAAAAATTTCTTCTGGTCACATGAATACATAGCATTCTGTTGTCTGCGTTTCATTTCTTTATGATACCTTCTTATACGGCACCCAAGGGCTGCGACACGCTGTTTCAGGTACTCAAGTCGCTCTCGAAGTTTCTCCTCGTAGTTTGGCTGGTATCTTCGGATTCTCATCTTTCGCCCAATTGCCCTCACTGCATTGGAGACCTTTCTGGTTGCGTTCTCAGGAGCTGTAAAGAAGGCTGTCAGAGTGCCTATGTCCCGCCGGAGGCTTTCAATCTTGGATTCAATGCGCCTCAACCACGGGGGCTTGGTGGGCTTAGCGGACTGAACTGTGTCTGTCAATGTTTTCAATTGATCCTTTACAGGTTTACCAAGTCCCTGTGCAAAGGCAAGGGCTGCGCAAGACACGTAGCTTACCACTTCCTTAAGTGGTGACGATTGTTCTACATCCACTTTCAGCAAGTTATTGACTGCTTCCATCGCCGCATTTGTACGGGGGCCATATCCCACTCGCGGGATCCATGGTCGGGAGGATAAGAGGATACCATGATAGTAGGTCTTCATGGCTTCGTAATGCTCAGCCCAAGAGAGTTGCTCAGCCACTAAGGGGCAGGATTCATCAGAATTCGTCTTCACGGACCATTCCCGATTACCTTGTGGATCTTCATTACTTCTTCCTTCATCAGTCTCATTCATATCCTCAACACCCAAGGATGCTCTTACATTCTCCTTAATGGTTTTATCTCTGCAGTTGAGAGAAAGTTTCTTACAATGATGGTGCGCTGCTGGTCGCACACTCTCTGCTCTGATACCGGTATGTCCTGATGCAGCTTTAACCATTCTTCATGAAATCGCGTCCTGTATCCCTCCATATCCTCTTCAAGTCTTTATTACTATTATTATTACTATTATTATTATTATTATTATTATTATTTCAATCATGCAAGAATACTCAGGTCAAGAATAAGCTTACTGCAGAATTGAAAAAAAATTGTAAATAGTTATGCTTATTTATATTTGATGTATACTCCTTATTTGTACAGTTTTTTGTAAAGTAATTCTAAATGTTTGGTTTTCTTCAGAAAAAATTCAACTCTTTCTTTAAACATAGCATCTTGCGAAAACTTACACGAAATTTTCTTTTTTAGTAGAAGCCAAGTTGAAGAGTCTGTTATTTGACTTAGAATTACGTTAATGAGTTTTAATTGTTTCAGAGTGTTCATTGTCAATGAGACACAGCGACATGCAGTTGCAGGTCAACTATATTTCACTTGTAACCTACACACAAATACGCTATTCAGTCAACTTACGAAATGAAATTACACTGATCAGACCCTGTTTGATCTTTCGAGAACACAATACTACTGGGGTATTCACACGCCGCGATACCAACCCATAAATGCTTAAAATCAATGTTTTTAAAAAATGATCTTGTTTTATTAAAAGTTAACCCAATGCTAAATGAGGTGGGAGAAAAAAGTAAAAATTCTGAATATTGTACTTAATGAATTAGTTACAGAGGAATTCTAATACTGAAATTTGGAATAAATAAATGTTTTACTTTTGTTAGTAGTGATATTTGAAGTTGCTCAATGACCTCTAGTGGACATTTCCGGAAGTTCTACGCAAGCTTATGGTGAAGAGAGCGCCTGCCGGCAGGAGTTTAAATTACTTAGCCAGTTGTAAGGCCGGCCTACCCTTCTGACCGAGTAACTGGGCCAGCTTCTCAATGCGCATGCGCGCTCACTTCCCCGCGCCCCGTCCCCGGCCAACAAACTGTCTTCCAGTGGTAAGCGGAACGGCCTGAACCTCACTCCCCAGCCTGCGTGATGCACCGGGCGGCGACAAAGACACTTCGCATTGAATGCGCATAAGAACAGAAAAATTAACTTGGCGCGCATACGTACAGTATAAATTGGCTAAAATAACATGACAATTGACAATTTCCTTTTTTAGTGAAGATACATTTCCCGCCTTCTTCAAGATTCTTAGGGATAGCTCAGCTTACTCTGCCTACCCTGACGCTTCGCCACTGGATATGATGAACGAACAATTCATTCTTTAAAAAATTAAATTTTGTCTACGCGTTAAATTAGTGATGGAATCAAATATGGACTACATCCTCTATTTGTTTGTTTTTAGCAATTTGGGTTTTTATATTTGTTCTCCAAATGGTTAGCAAATGAATAAAATATTCATTACCTTGAAACCATTCAGCATATTTTGCTGTGTCTCTTCTTTTTTATTTTTGTGTATTGTGTTTATAACTTAGAGTTCAGTAATATTCCTGTATTTGGGCATTATATTTGTCAAAAGTATCATTAATTTACTAGAAAAGTTTCTGTTTCAATATTGTACATTAATGAAATAAATAAAAACATTTGTTAATTGCATTCAGTTTTTATTTATTAACTTCAAATGAAAAAACTTATAATTCAATTTAACCAAGGATCTACTTAGTAGCATTTTTGTCCAATTTTTATTGTATTCTTTCTTTAAACCCTTGTAATCCATTTCAATTTATTTGAATTTATGGTTTATTCAAGTATTTAATTTGAAATTCCTTGACCATTTATTTGCCTGATTATGTTAACAATATCTACATTGTTTTTGGGGTGTTGCAAGTATATATTTCTGATGATCTCCTACAGTGAATGTAAAAATTAAAAAAGACATTCTAATAGATGAAAGCAAGATAAACTGTGACCATACTTTTAATTGAAAGCAAAAGCTAATAATGTGATTTTATTAAAAACTAACCTGCATTGATAGAATGATTAAGTCCAAATTATATAATATTAAATAGATAATTGCTGAACCCAATACTAGAAACAATATTATTCAAAATTATTCAGCATGTAACTGACTACTTAGATGATTTATATTACTGATGACGAAAAGGAAGCAAATAGAGGGGTCTCTCTTTATTTCAAATTCTTTTTTTGCATTCTCTCTTTATTTGCATTCCATAAATTCACAGCAAACAAATTGTACTTGGCGGAGTCGTCTGGTCTGTATTGTTAAACAGGGTAGCCAATGGCAACCAAGTGCAATTCGCGAATTAAACGCCGAAATCGGAGGTATAACCCGCGGATCGAAATCGTGAGGCTTTCTGGGTGTGTAACCGCGAATCGCAACTGATCCGGCCTCGTGAATAAGATTCTTGCCTTAATTCGCGAATTATCTGAACTCGACGAATAATTCTCGTATTACACGGTATTGAGAATATGGGCTCTAGAGTAAAAATTATGTAATTGATGTGGAAACTACTTTTCAAGTTAAAAATAAATATTTTCATCTGTTAGTTCATTCTAGACCGTACATATTGTAAGAGCATTGGAGAACTTGGATGTATATTTCCTATCCTATTTTATTTTTGTTTATTTTTAATAATTGCCAGTTTCGCATTTGCTTCTATTTTCATACAAGAAATAAAAGGTTGTTTTCAGGAACAGATGTCGAAACAAATATCTCGATCACGATAATTTTTAAAGTAATCAGAATTGTGAATAGCTGAAAGGATGTATTGCAAAAATAACACAGTTCCGCAATCAAAAAGCGGTTTTCATAATTTTATCTGATTCTTATGTTTTTGGGTGTGCCAAATTCGAAAATGACCACTGTTTCTTCCTGGGACGTCAAGATTTTTCGCAATCGAAATATAATTTGGTCAAACAGGAAGCTGGATATTTCAAATTCATCACACTTAGGGAAAATACTGTACATGGAAAAACAAATTTATTTTCACTGCCAGTGCTCCGAAGAACAGGAAAATACATTTATGGGTTGGTCCTGATGGGGTCATTGCCATGTTGAGTCTGCTTGCTAGGGCCTAACCGTCCATGTTCGTGCGTGCATTAACTTGTTCTTTGATTCCTCCACAATCTTTTATTTAATTTCATCTTCAACCAGCTATTGTCTGTGTGGTTCAAAATTAATGGAATACCTTAAAAAAAGTGTATAAATTCACCTGAAAGTTTTTGTTTCAAATGTGAAAAAATAATGGTGACAAAGCAGCAGTTGAATATTACGTATTTTGTTAAGAAAATTTATTTCGTTTTAATTTTGATCTTTGTGACCAAGATAAAGTTTGGGTTCCTCAAAGTATGTAAGCGCTGCTACAAATTTCCTAGTTTACTATGTCAATGAAACAGTCCCGACAAAATCACTGGAAGCAAACAAATTGGCTACCAAGTTGTCGGTGAAACGAATGTTCTCAGGGAAACAATGGTACTCCCTGAGAAGGATTTATTTGCATCTCTACACACAAATTAGGAATGATGAAGCAATTTTAAGGCACTTCTCAACGATAGCGAATGCTTCAAGTACTTGGGGTCCAAGTTTCCTGTTTTGTAGGAGGCAAAACTGATAGAGGGAGTTTTTGCTGCGCCGGATATTAGAAAACACATATATCCCAAAGACTTCAACACTTCAATGACTTACAACTCAAAAAGGAGCGCGGGTTTCTTTTACTGTGCTCACTAAAACTTTTGGGAAACCAAAATAACCCAAAATCACAAGGAAATGGTGGAAACAATGTTGAAAGCATTCCGGAAGCTTGGTTACTTCATGAGCTTTCGCCGTTTTCGTCCTTTCATCCTTTTCATTATTTTTGTCATTTTACTTTCCCGTATACGTACATATATACGGAGTAATATACGTAGTATAGGGAAAGTTATATAGTGCTGCGGAAAATCGATTTCAAGCTTTCAACGGAAATGCACGTTTTGGGGTCCTCTGATACAGAAAAAGTGGTTCTCCTCCAAGAACTCTAAAACCTACCCGGGTAGTTGTGTTGTTGAGAGGTAAAAGACACGTCACTCTGTGACTCAAGCACTTTCTGACCCTCAATGGTTGCTCAATCTTGTTGGCGTTGACAGTTTTTCATTGGAAATATTGAAACAGCTGAGTGATATCCTTTATGTATATTTGCTACAAGTTTACTAAAGCGAATGTTGCTTAGCAATCTGGAATGTTTTTGTATTAATTGATTGTTAATGCCTCAATTGAGGATTTTCTTAAGAAAATCTCCAGGTTCAGTAACACTTGCCGAACCGTCATGATTGTAAATTTTACCTGTTGATGGCCCAAAATATACAAAAAAGCTGTTGTCTCTGATGAAACAAATATACTATCCCATGGAGAAAGAGTGAATTATACTCTCTCTGAACTACACTATCTGAAATATGTAAATACTAAAAAAATGTGTAAAAGCCCGCGAATAGATCAGATTTTGTGATTTAACACACCGCAAACACCGAACTTCAGAAAAATTGATCGCATTGTGTTAAAATAATCAGAAAGAGTATCCATGAAGTAGTGTACCAATAAAGGTCACACAATTAGCAGATCTAAGAAAATTCTATGGCCGTGTGCCAAATAAACGCCAGGAATTTTACAACGAAATCTTGCGATGGGAACAATAGAAATCACTAAAGAAAATGAAGATTAAGACCAGTGTTTGACAAAATCCAACATAGAATAGACATTTTGACAAAAACATGTATTGAATAAAAATTAATAAGCTTTGATACATTTTTATTATATCCTAAAAATGGACTGGGGTTGACTGTCAAAAGGGTCTTGAGTCAGATTTCGTTTTTAATTGTTTAAGACATATAATATTGAAATATGAAATGTATTTTTAAGTGTCGAATTTAATATACCACAGATATACAACATATATTTCTTTTTAGATTTTTATGACGAATAGTGAAGTGTCCAGAAAGTTTTTTCAATTTGCCGACAATCATAAAATTTGACTCAGGTCCCTTACGGAAGTCAGCGATTAATTTCTTGTCGAACTTGCTTTTCATTAAAAATTCACTTTTCAGAAATCGAGCCTGAAGTGACAACTACCAAGGCGTCAAGAAAGATGGTAAGTAGAAACAATTCTAGTTAGTGAGCGTCTATCTAGAAAATTAAATGAGGGAATTTCAATGGCCTATTGAGACCCGCGATTCCTCTCTTATACTAAATTTTACATACTTATTTAATTAGCGAGCTATATGTTTTTCCGGCCCCGACTCAACTAAGTATTTTATTACTAGTTCACAATTTATCATTACTCCCCTGAAGTTGGTCTAATAAAATTTTATAATACGTAATATAATCGTACGTAAGACTTGCCCATCCGAGATTTCAATTTGTGAAAGTTATCGTAAAATTTTTCTTATCAATATTTTAAACTACTTGAATAAAAACATGTTAATCGTTCCGAAATATAATTTGCTTTAACAAGTTATACATTTTACCCAATCTCGCAGCTCCACTGTTAACACTACGAAAAACTCAAATAGCAACTATAACAATACCATATAAACCTGTCTTTTTTGTTATGTAAGGTCGCATCAACTAGTAAAAGCTGAAAGGACGAACACATACAACCATACCCGTGGTGGGACTCGAACCCGCGACCCCACGGTACGGGATCACTACGGCACTACTGCTTTAACGATCTCGGCCACGGGGCCGACTAAACCTAACTTTATTTCTGTATTTATAACACAATTCATCATTCGCCCGATATCTATTAGTTTCTCAATGCCTTGCTTACTCAGATATTCTCCTGTGAATTACTGCTTCCATTTGAATTTAACACAACTTCGTCTTTCTACATAAATTATTTAGTGTCTGTACTAGAGATCGGCAGAGCGTGCCATTCCCTCGGTCGTACTCTCTCGAGCATTTCAGCCTCGAGTACAATGCCCTCGAGCGTCCTCCGTTCGCTCACAGTGGGCTTGTTCACTTGGTCACGGCGGTGGCGGGGTGGTGGTGGCGGCCTCGGCCTACGCAAGGCATTGATAGAGGAGGGTCCAGGAGCACAATATGATCGGTCGCATATACAGTATGCCGTGGCTTCAAAAGCAAATTATGGGGATGATGGAAGTTTACATTCGCCTCGGGATGGCGCCCTATCATAAGAAGAAATCTAAAAAGAAGGAGAAGAAATCTAAAAAGAATAAGGATGAGGAAGAAGCTTCACATATTGTTTGTGAAATCCCAAAGACTCCCCTTGAGGTGGGTTGGTCCACGTCCTGACGGGGGGATGCAGAGAAGGCTCTCAAGTGTTCCTTTCTCCATTTTTTCATCGTCTTGCTTTTCATTTAATGTGACGTACATTCTTTTTACTCCTTTTTCTTCCTCACTGGCCTTCTCTGTATGCTGAACGCCCACCCATGTGTTTCCCGTGCATGGCGACCCGTGTCGGAGGGAATGTGTGTCCTGGCGGTTGAGGGGTCTGTTTGTTTCCCAAACACTCACCTTGTGCTACGTTCGGCTTGCACTGAGGGATACGTTGTGTACGTATTTTTGGGAACATTCCCTGTAGGCCTCAATACGCTTGCTTTGGCCTCGGACTCTTCTAGACGGGTGGTCGGGAGCTAACCCACTCCCGATCAGTCGGCTTGGACTAGGTCTTGTACTGAACTCCAGGGTGAGCTGGGGGATACACGGTGGTGCAGCGCTGTGTTATTCCCCCACTATATCCTCGTGGCAACCCTGGCACTCAAATGGAGTGTCCCCTTGTTGGGCTCCGTGGTGGGTGGGGACCACGAGGATGAACCTGATCCATCTTTATGGAAACTAAACCCTCTCCCCCGCCCTCTTCCGCAAGGAAGAGGAGATGTCCGGAAAGAAACATTGATTTGAATAGTTTCTTCTTGAATGATGAAGATAGATCAAAGCAACCTAGATTACTCCTCATGGCATACACTGAGGAAGGACAATCATTTAAAATGGTTAGTGCTGTGCGTTTGGCGCGAGCAATATAGGAAAAATATGGAAAATTGCAAGCCGTAGTGCGACAAAGGAATGGCACCATTCTTTTTGAAGCGCTAACAGATGAATAGATCGATAGAATTATGAAGACGAAGCAGATTGCCGGCCTCCAGGTGGAGGTGACCACTCACCCAACACTCAATCTTTGTAAGGGAGTGGTCAATCATGTCGACTTCTCAACAGAGGGTGAGGAAGATCTGGTTGCCTTCTTCAAGAGTCAGGGTGTGACAGCTGTTTATAGAATTAAGAGGAGGGAGCATGGGCGAGAAATCCCCACTTCCACTCTTATCCTAACATTCAACCTCCCTACTTGGCCTCGGAATATCTCGTGTGGTTTTTATAACCTCCGCGTGCGACAATATGTGCCGAATCCTTTGCGGTGCTTCAAGTGCCAGCGATTCGGCCATACACAACAGCGGTGCATGACAGATACCCCAGTGTGCGGTAAGTGTGGTAAACCAACTCACGAACTTGGACCTTGCACCACTACACCGCATTGCGTAAACTGCGAAGGTGACCACCCGGCAAATTATAATCAATGCCCCACCCTTTAGCGAGAGCGTGATAGCCAAAATATAGGAGTCGTGGAAAAAGTGTCTTTCCCTGAAGCCAAACGTCGATTCCATGCGAGGAACCCAGTTGATCTCTCGCGCTCGTTCTCTGACACTGTGGAAGCGAAATCTCAGAGGGTAGCAGCGGGCTGCCAAACAGAACGCGCTGCCCCGCAAGTTGTGAGTTTTAGTTGACAAGTGTCACCAGTAGACCTCCCTGGGGATACATCTCCCCTAGAGGGTGGGAGAATAATAATCCCCACAAAATATAAGGTTCACAAAAAAGTCCAACTAGAACAGTCCACGAAATCGATAACAAAAACTGTATCGACGGAAGTTGATGTCAGACGGACACCAAACCCCAACATAAAAGGACCTTCGAAGGCGCGACCGACTACCACTTCTGAAACTAGCTCTGAGCGAGCTTCCAGCCCCCGTGGCAATGCCCAGGAGGTTTCTGTTTTGGGGGAGGCTCCCGTTGGGGAGGAGTCTCGTGCATCCGGCTCCCAACGTCGGAAGAAAAAAGAAAGCTAATTCTACCATGGCTCTAATGTCATGGAACGCAAATGGTTTCTCCTCGCGACAGGACGACTTTAAACTGTTGTTGTCCCGTCACAATCCTCTGGTGATTTGTCTTCAAGAGACTCACCTTACCCCACTTCGTCCTCTATCTTTTCGCGGATTTTCTTCGTACAGGTTCGATGTGGATGATGGTCTCCGCGCTCATGGCGGAGTTGCTTCACTGGTGCATATTCGCTGCTATCTACAGAGGTACCTCTTCAGACTGACTTACAAACAGTATGTGTGCAGGTGCACCTCCCATCCCTCACACTTACTGTGTGCAACATCTACCTCCATGTCTGACTATATCAGCAGACCAACTCTTAGGGTTGATAAATCAACTGCCTTCTCCATTTATGATAGTCGGCGATGTGAATGCCCACAGTCCTCTCTGGGGCTCTTCCCGCACGTGTCCGAGAGGCAATATCTTTGAATCAGTAATAGACACAGCGAATTTGGTTATTCTGAACTCTGGTGAAGCAACTCATTTTGCCGTCGCCACAAACTCGAGCACGTGTATTGATTTAGTTCTTTACAGCCCTTCTCTTTCAACCGACCTGCAATGGTCCATCATAGACGACCTATACGGTAGCGACCACTATCGCATTATCGTCCACATTGATTGACCTGCGCGTGGTTTAGCGCGCCCCCCTCAATGGTGTGTCATTCGTGCTGACTGGCCGACATTCCAAGCGAATGTGAATCTATCAGAGGGTGAATTTGTTAGTGTAGAGGATATGGCAGCTCATTTTAACACTGCAAGCTGCGGGCACTGCAATCCCCAAGTCGACCGGTAATTCGTGACACCCCTTTGTCCCGTGGTGGAACTTGGATTGCTCAAGGGCTGTCGGTGCTCGAAAGAAAGCGTTGGCTCGACTTAAACATTATTCAACCGCGGATAACCTTATTGATTACAAGAGGTGCAGAGCTAAGACGAGGAGAACCAGAAAGCAAGAATGCATCATGGAAGGCATACGTGTCCTCCTTGAATTGCCACACGCCACCACGTCTAGTATGGAGGAAGGTGCGTCTAATTAAAGGGTACCCTTCCTCATACTCAGTGCCAGGTCTTAGAAAAAATGGTCAGATAATCACAGATCGAGACGCCGTTGTAGAGGAACTTGCCACTCACTATGAGAAGATGTCGAGTTCGGCAAACTACTCTCCAAACTTCCTTTCGTTTAAAGAAAGAATGGAAAATCGCGCTTTGGATTTTTCGAGTAGAGCACATGAGGATTATAATACCCCTTTCTCTATGTATGAAATGCGTTCTGCTCTGAAGCTTGCCAAAAGAACCACTCCAGGTCCAGACGAAATCCACAACTTAATGTTGCAAGGTCTTCCCGAAACTGCCATGGAATTTCTTCTGCGGCTCTATAACCGTATCTGGGAAGAGCATACTATTCCTACCGTGTGGCGAGAAGCTATCATCGTCCCAGTTCCCAAAGTAGGGAAAGATCAATCACTGCCATCAAGTTATCGACCTATTTCCCTCACAAGCTGTGTATGCAAAGTGCTGGAACGCATGGTGAATCAGCGTCTAGCCTGGACCTTGGAGCATAAAAATCTGTTGACGCCAATCCAAAGCGGGTTTAGACGTTCTACCTTAGACCACCTCGTCTCGCTGGTAACAGCTATCTCTACATCGTTCGTCTTGAAACAACATCTAATGGATATATTATTTGATATAGAAAAGGCCTACGACACCACCTGGAGGTACGGCATTCTGCAAACCCTGCACTCTTGGGGATTTAGGGGGAAGCTTCCGCTATTCCTCCAAAAGTTCCTTTTGAATAGATCCTTCCGTGTTCGTGTGGGTGATAGACTTTCTCGTAGTCACCCCCTTGAAAATGGTATCCCCCAAGGATCAGTTCTGAGTGTCACTCTGTTTGCCATCGCCATCAATGGTATAGCGTCGACTGTACGAGAATCTGTTAAGGCATCGTTATTTGTGGATGACTATGCCATCTTCTGTTCCTCCAGCAGCATCAGTGTGATCCAGAGGCAACTCCATATTGTGCTCAACAAGCTCCACGAATGGAGTACGTCAACAGGCTTTAAATTCTCTTCTACTACCTGTGACTCATGCAGGGCGGCTCTCTCTGTGGAACACGTCCTCCTGCATTGTTTGAGATTTGATGGCAGCCGACGTAGACATGCTCTGGGCAAATCTCTACGAGAGGTGCTCGGAGATGACGATTCCGTGCTCTCAAAGCTTTTTTCTTTTTTGAGAGAAAGCGGAATTCACAATGTTATATGACATAGGGGCATGTTTTACTGGCCCCAAATTATCGTTTTTTAAATTTGTTTTGTCTGTTTAAATATTTTATGTTTAATTAAAGTCTTCTTGTTTAGGATATACATGTGCTTTTAAATTAGTAGGAAAATGCACCAAGAGACGGGAAAGACAGATCACCGCGTCTTTGCAACACGCGAGAGGCGGCCATGGTGTCCATTGCACAATTTGTGCCACTTAAACAATCCATAGTATGTTAATTCTATAAATCTGTTTCATTATGATGTGCTCCCCAAGTACTATCACGTATCATATTGGTATCAAGTACGAGTCATGAAAAGTGATATTCTAAAGCTAAAGTCATGCAAACACATGTACTATCGTCTAGCAAGCTGTGTATTTCACAATGTATCTTCAAACTAACTGTAGTACGTTAATTAGCTACATCATTATTTCTGTTGTGACATGTTGACGCAGCTGCACATAATGCCAACGACAAAAACAATTTGTAAAATTCACGCTATTTGACTGTTAAACGGTGCTCGTGGTAACATGTTCTGTGATACATAGCACGCTCTTCAAACTGCAATAATCATGTTTGTATGCTGGAAGATAAGAGTGTAGTGACGCCAGTCCTGCTCGTGTTCATATTACCAGTGTTTTACAACTTCTGTTTGTGCGCAAGACTATTGCATAAAATTGATTTAGTGTCGCCTCACGATGCATCGCGCTCACCGCCGCCCAGTGCAAGCTTCGCTCCCAAGGTCACTTCCGTACCCTCATAGCTGGTCTGAGATCGACGCCCATCCCGTGACGTCTCCTACATGTTACTACACTCAACATCAAGCAGATTGTGTGTTCTTTTGCACACTCTTCTCAATTCAGGTCATAAACCATGATGAACACGTTCAGTCTTTGTTTTTTTCAACCATAAGTTCAATGATTATTTGTCTCGATTCTATTAACTTCATGTAAAAATCCACGGTGCAATTATAAATCATTACTTTCTCTTACCAGAGAATGCGTCCAATTGATCTCCTTCATTTTTTGCATTATGCTCAGTTATGCTGATTATCTCAATATAAATAGCAACATCTCCTGTGAATTTCATCAATTTTAGGAAAAGGCTTGCGCATTAGCCTGAAATTGCGTTGGTCCTTCGAAATCTATCGTAAAGGTAAGTGATAATATTGGTGTCTACAGGCCATCTGCCTACAGTCCACTGGCAATTACATTAGCCGATAGTAGGCTTCTTATAAGAGTGGCATTCTTTATCGCTGAAAATCATGGCGACAAAGTGAAGACGTGGCTTAACCTCACGAATGCAGTGATGAATTCTTACTTTCTCGCATACTGATTACGCAGTATAGAGAAAGTGCTGCGGGATAATGCTGCGGGGAAAAATAGGTGCTTTTTGACAGAAAAACACTTATTACCGGGCCCTGATAATAAAAAAGTAAAAGTAGTGTTCCTTTATGTAGTAAATTAATTCCTCCAATACATTGGATAGACAATCCTTGTTTTGTAGGTACTTGATACCGAAAAATCGATAGAAGGGAAAATGTCTGCGTGTACGCATGCAGTCAACGCTAGCGCTTAAACCGTTCAGCTGATTATTTCCAAAATTAATATTCCCCGATCGATCTGATCGAACTCGAGGCTGTGGGAATTTCAAAAGAGCATTTTTATTTTGAGGGTACTTTACATAAAGTTTTAAAATTGTTTTAAAATTGCAAAGGTACTTTTTGGGGCCGTAGTCCTACAACTGTAATATTGAAGATAGATTTTTTTCCTTAATGAAATCTATTTCTTAAAGACGATCTTGAAATAAGGTCTTGTTCAATTTTTTAGATACTGTGAGTAGTTTTGTCTGTCTGTCCACCTGTCTGTGGTCAAGACAACCGCCTAAACTGTTTAGCCAATTCTCTCCAGAATAGATGTACCCCGATCGATCTGATCGAACTCAAGATCCTGCGAGTTTGAAATAGATATTTTGAGTTTGAGCGTACTTTACATAACAGCTCAACAACATATTCAAACTTTTCTCAAAAAGGCTTCAAATTGTTTGAATAAACGTTATATTCGGATAATGTAAAGAACTCTTTAAAAAATCGCGTGGGTCTAATTTCTGACTTTTCGACAAATGCAATATTTCAGTGTTCTTGGGATCTTTGTACAACTACAATATTTAAGGTTGAGATTATTTTCTTATTGGAATCTATTGTTCAAAGACAGGTCTTCAAACATTAACGTACAATTTTTTTCAAATTGAGTAGTTTGTGCATTATTTTGCGTGAATTATAGGCAAATGTTTAACAGTTATTGTCTCAAAAACGACTCCAATTTTTGTCTTTAAATTTTCTCGTGAGTGTCAGGGGACGGTCTAAGCGGTACTAGTCCCATTTTGGGAGGACTCTCGGTATTTTAAAAAATTGATAATAATAACAAAAAATAAGTTTGCAAAAATACTATATTAAAAATAGAAATTTTTATATTGAAAGAAAATTTGTTCTAAAAATAGCTCCTTAAAAAAGATATGTTTAAAAATAGTAGTATTCGTATAATTTATGTACGGAGTTAATTCAATTAAAAAAGTTATCAAAAACGGCTTCTTATTTTTTCTTTTCATTTCTTTCTCGTAAGTTTTAAAGAGGAAGAATATGGTGTTGGTTCTATTTTTGGCGAAGACTTTATTTTCGAACTTTGCAGAAGTCGGTACATTGTTGATGACAGTGATTTTTTGGTAAATTGTTAAACACATTTCATTTTTCTTCAAGAACTGAGTTTTTAGAACAAATAGAACACATTTAATTGAAAAACATAAAAAAATAAGAGTAGTTTGACATAATTTGCATATTTTCGAATTTGAAGATTCGAATTTCTCGCACGTTCTTGCTAGGATATTTTAGTTGTTATCACGTTGAAATTTAACAATGGGTATGTCCTGGCACGGCAGTTTGAAATTCTCAAAATAACTTCTCATTGTTGGGCAGTGTTTATGAGTGTGTAGAACGGAGTTTTGCTTTGTCGAATTGGTGTTTTTATATTACCTTTAAATAAACTACGTTTTAACGCCTAATGCAAAATTGGAAATGAGATTTACAAGTGATGGCTGAGATGTGATAATATGAAAGAAATACTTGTAATGTATAAATAATGTATAAATATAATATATAAATATAAATAATGTATAAATGTGATAATATGAAAGGGTACTTTACATGAAGCCCCTGTAATATTTTCAAGAAATGGCGCCAAAATTTTCTATTAAATTTTGATCTCTGATTGCCTAAAGAAAGCGTAAGAGAAAGGATATTTTCCTTAAAATGTCTGATTTTTTAAAATTTGAAAAAATTCAAAATTCAAAATTTTTTCGGCTTCTTCCTAGGCTAAAATGATGAAAATAATGTTTTTTCTTGACGAATTGTTTTTCAGAAACAAACATTTTCAATTTGGGAACAGTATACACCTAAGATTGGAAATTGAATTTTTTTAATTGTAATGGATTTATTATTCAAAACCAGAATTCTAATGGTGTAGGAAGGATACTTGAAATTAACCTACTTAAAGTTTAGCAAGTGTATTATTATGAACGTCTTATAATAGTTTAGAACCGTCATGATAATTATTAAAGATCACGAGTAAAAGTAATAAATGTATTTTTTCATGGAATGTGAATCTAAGATGAAAGTTATATTCTAATAGAATTGATCTGTGATCCTTACTACAAACAAAATGTATACAACTGGAAATATTTATTGCAAGATATGTATTTTTTCGATGTAATCTGATAGTAATTTAAAAGTGCACCTTACTCAATTTTATGTACACTAACCACTATTTACGTGCGTTCCATATTTCTACTTCCTCTACAGCGGCCTGACATCAGAATTCTCGAGATTCGGACGGATGTCCATCATCGCTACGCTCGCACGGAAGTGTACAGCGTTGTGCTCAACCCGGCCGAAGAGGCGCAGGAGGTGATTTTCAAGACAGTGCTGCCAGATGAAGCTTTCGTCTCGAGTTTCGCAATGTGAGTATTGTCAGTTCTACCTCCTAAGTGGTTTATCAGCGCAGCTCCGTCAGCTTTTACTTTCTTGCCATTACCAACGTAAGAAGGGAAAGTATTGCAGTCGTGAGCCGGAAACGGCGAATTTTTGACAGGAAATTCTTATTATCGGGCCTTGGTAACGAAAAAGTGGATAAATCCTGTTCCTACGTACAATAAATTACTTCCTTTAATCCGTCGTGTAGCCTGAATCCGTCTTCTGCGTCATTGTTACCAAAATATCTACTAATGTCTAAACGTCTATGGTCAACGCTAGCGCCCAAACCAGGGTTCCAAAATAATGAAGCATTTTTTGCATCCCATAGTATGCAATGCTAATTAGTCAGCCCAATTATTACTTTCCCGTATACGTACGTATACACGGAGTGATATACGAAGTATAGGGACAGTTATGTAATGCTGCGCGAAAAAATGGCCAATTTTCGGCGCAAAAAAATCAATTGCCGGGCCGTGAAAACGAATAAGTGGATAAAACCAGTTGCTAAATTAAGAGAAAAAAAACCTAACACGTGGTGTAGCCAGAAACCCTGTTTTCTTGGTCCTTGATACCGAAAGCCCAATAGAAAAGAAAACGTCCGTCTGTCCGTCCGTCTTGTCCGTCCGTCCGTCTGTCCGTCCGTCTGTCCGTCTGTGAACACTGCTAACGCCTAAACCATACGTACGATTTCATCCAAAATGGATATTATCCCGGTCGATCTGATTCTAGTCGAAGCTTTGAGATTTTGAAAAAGATTCTTCAAAATTTGGGGGTACTTTATATGAAGCCCCCCGGGGATACCAGCAATTTGTAAACGTTATTATATTTGTGAGTGTAAGCGCTCAAATAACTTTAAATAAAGTATTTTGAAAACTCAAAACGTTTCTGTGAAAATAAGCTTTAAATTTCGCATTTTTAGTAGTGCTAAAATGCCATTTTCTCTTAAACGGCACATAATTTTTAAAAGAAAATTGCCATTTGCGGCTAGGTTTCTGTGTTCTTTAATATTCTAAAATTAATATTTCCGTTCTATCAATAGGAAACCGAAATATTAAGGAATTGACAATAGCAAATTGTGCAATTAGTTTATAATGTTGTCCTTTTTTTCACGAATAAGAAGATATTACCGAACGAACGACGTTAGAAGTGAGTTCTGTAATATCTTGTTACGAGTGCAAAAAATTAACATTATAAACGAGTGTCATACACTATTTTTTGTATAACAGTATTATAAGGATTTAAGGTAGCGAAATTAATTGTGTTAAGTTGTAATTCGTAGTTGTAATAGATCTCAAATTCATGTTTTGTCACGAATGTTACCTAAGCGACAAATTTGTTTACATATGGCAATTAGTTTGAAAGTCGCGATTCAAGTATAATGGATTTGTCTAGAGAAATTGTGGAAGAAGTTGCAAAAGCAGAAAATCCTATGATACCGAAAAAGCATTGCAAACTTTATGAGAAAGAGTACTTAAGTTAAAAAAATTTATGGATAAAAAATATGCAAATTTTTTATGCAAAGCTGCTGTTCTTTCGTATCTATCGGAGCAGTTTGGTTAAGTAAGTATAATGCACATGCTAGAATAAAGACGTTTGCTAATTTAATGCATGCTTCCTTAAACATTAAGTCCACAGCATGTAAAGCGTCGACACTATGGTGCACTTATTCCAAATTAAAGGAAATGCTAAAGATCAAAGAGAATATTGATATTGGAACTTTTCATAAAGTAAGTTTACTTATGAAACACGTAAATGTGGGATATCAACCTATAAAGGCAATGGTATTTTCCCAACAAAATGTAAACACACTTCTTACAAAAGCTGATGATGAAACTTTTCTTTAATGAAGGTAATAATGACAGTGGCAATAATAGTTAAGTTTTATTTATTAACTGATGTATTGTATCAATAACTGGTATGATTTCAGGTTGTTGCTATTTTTGGCATATTTGGTGCTTGTAGACGTGTCGAATTGTACAATTTGTGCATCAACGATGTGAAAGAAGAAGGTTCTGTTTTGATAGTGAACAAAAAATGACAAGTCCGGAATATTTACTATCGTATCCAGTGAAGAATTTAATTATGTTGAGGTCTGTAAAAAATGCATTTCCTTAAGACCCTTACATGTTAAACACAAAAAACTTGTTTGTTTTACAATCATGGCAAATGCAGCTGCAATCCAATTGGTATCAATACATTTGCGAAAATACCAAAAAATATTGCAAATTTTTTAAAATTACCAAATGCAGAAAAGTACTCTGGTCATTCGTTTAGGAGAACATCCGCGACGTTTCTCGCAGATAATGGTGGTGATATCACTACACCTAAACGTCATGGAGGATGGCGGTCTACAAGTGTAGCCGTCATACATCGAAGAATCGGTGAATAACAAGATTCAAATAGCTAACAAGATATTGGTTGGTGCCGAAAGCAAAGAAAAAACAAGCATTTTAGATATAAATGCATGTTCTGAAGTGTCACTAACCAATTTATCAAATTGTACAATTAAGGTACATGTTCACAAGAAATAATTTGATGTTTTTAGTTGTTCTTATTATGTTGTTCTTGTTATATTACCAAATAAAAACAAAATATAATTTTAAAGGAGTAATAAATTAATAAATCAGTTTTTAAAAGTACGTTTTTTCATAACGTATTTGATTTTACTGCAAACACTGCAATCTATTTATATGGTACCACTGCCTTCTTTAAACTCCATAACTGAAAATATATAGGGGCTGTGACTATTACGTCAGTGAGCAGAAATAGCAATGCCGTAATGATTCGTGCAATATGTCATATTATGAACGATTTTGTTAATGTAAAAGGGTTGTTTACAAAACTGGTTACAAAAAAAATGTACTTTTGGCGGTGATAGCTGGCAGCTGGCAAGAAAGAGTATGTGGCAATTCCATATAGCTAGCGAAAACCCAAGGAAATAGAAAACTAATACGGGAAAGTCTGTGCCATTCTGTAGCACCACTAGTTTTCAGATAATTTTCTATAGACACGTTACTTTAACCACACAGAAAGCACTTAATAATTAGATCACTCATTAAAGATTTGAAACACATCTCCATTACTTGTTTTTGGGAATCTGGAAGGTAAAAAAATTCGGAATGTTTTTTATTAAATCGAATGAAATAATGCACTGTGAAAGGTTATCACAAAAATAAATGAATACTGATAGTGGAACATTAATATAAAGTGCAAACATGAACGGTCGCAACTATGTTTGGGTAAAAGAATACAAAGCGCTAGTTCTAATTAAAAACTATTAGAAGTAAATATCAATGTAAATGATGGCGGAGGCGGAAGTAAGAAAAAGGTAAATTATTAACGCCAGGAAAGGACACACGAGTTGTTTCGTGGGTAAAAAAGTACGAAAAAATTACAGTTACATTGCAAAAAAATTACATTACAGGAGTAAACAATTCCAGGGTGAAAGAACGAAGGGCCATCACGACAGGAGCGTGTGCGAGATATGAAATGACTGGCGCACTGTAAGGAAGCATTTTAGAGATTTTCATGCAGGAAGAGAATAGCTGAATAGCGTATAAGATGAACAGTGGGACAGGTCTTCTGGCTTGGCATAGCGCGGATCGGACGGATGGTGCGCCGATGTTAACTTGAATTCGGATTGTGTTTCTTTCCAAAAGCAGTAATGTCGAATGCAGACGACAGTGGAAAAAGATTAGAATGTTAGTTTTGGTTTTCCTGCAAAAATGTGAAGTAGTAGATAGAATCCGGGACAGTAACGTAGAGGCGAATTGCGTGTGTGAACGCACACGAACGCCAATGGATGGAAATGGGATGTGCAGTACTATTGGTCAAGAATACAGAGATTCCGTAACAGGGAAGTAAATAAAGGGAACATTTTTGTATTATCTTCAAAATTGACTATTGTAGGAAGACCAAGTTCTGTAACCAATAAATTATGATTTTAGAAATTAGTAATTATAGGGGGAAATTGGCCAAGCATGCTAAGGGAAGGTAATAATAATAAATTAATAACATAAAAATTGGAACAGATTGTCTACTAATCACTTCTCTTCTTTTTTTTCAAGTGATGTTTTGTTTACAACTGAATATTTTGTAATTTGACGTGTATAGTATTACAAAGGCCATCTGATAATAAAATGTGAGTATCGTTATTTTTTTAAACAGCTATAAGGAGGACACAGTATTTTTTTTACCGAGTTCCTGTATAGGTGGATTATCGGACCCATAAATATAAATTTGCCCTGATGGAGTGGCTTCGAGGGATCCTAGGCTCAAATCATTTGTATTTGTGGAAGAGTTAAATATAGTTACAAGATTCCACAGGAGCAGCCGGTTAGAGTACTCGTGTAGAATTTGTTGCGTAGCATGACTGGAATATGTGAGTCATTTAGAGACTCAAAATATTTCCATTCTTTATATGGCTATCACTATTTATTAATAATTATCGAACGGTGTCGGCATTTTTCCGTGGCTTTAAATGGACTGTCACGGGTATTTTTGAACCTTAGATGACATTACAAGAAGGCCATTCACACGTCTTCGGACCTTGGTCTAGATCAGTTTTCTTCAGCTTTAGTTTTCAGTTGTACTGAGTATGCCAATAGCTGTCTCTTTGTCTCCGAAACAAAACTAAGTGCAGTGCTGCCCTCATCGCCAGTCCTACACTCCACTTGGTCGGGTAACTTGCATTGACAAATCCACAGGTTGTGGAAACGAACAGTGTTTTCCATACCCTATATTTATCTCTGACCATAAACTCATATTTTTAGAGCCCATGTCACTTGTAATGGGAACAACTGTTAAACCTGACACTTACAGTTTATAGTATATTAAGTTAAAACGTATGTCTTTTGTGACATTTGCATCAAATGCATAATACCCAGGTTATTTCCATTTTCCAAACAAACCTTTACACATAATACAGTAAAATCTGTCTAAACCGGAACCTGTACAAGTCGGAAACTTGGCTTAACCGGAAAAATTCTCCAGCCCGTGAAGTTAAATGGCATTATACACAGCGTAAAACGGAACCTGTTCAACGCGGAAACGGAACGTCTTTTCAAGTGTTATGGGGGAACTTAAAAAAAAGGAATAGGCAGAAAGACGCAAGATATTCTTAATGAAATGAATGCAACTGCATGTCTGTTTTAAATTTTCTGTCCCTGAGACACAGGATTTAGTCGTGGCAGCCACACAGTAAAGGAGAGGGGCTTCAACTGTTAGTGTACAAATCGACCTTGAGGTCGCTTGTCTGTCAAGGCGTACGCAATAGAGGAATACCCTCCCTCCTGGCTCTCTCATTACGGAAAGGTGTTGGGGCATGTCTTTTATCACGCGTCGCCCTGACCCGCGTTGAGAATCGTAACCCCTCGGCCAGAGTCGCATTGTTCAAAACCCTGCGAGAGTATCAAAAATTCACTCTAGGTTGTGACGCAACGTGCGTTGAGTCTGCAAGCAGTCCGACTGCAGCCACTACGCAGTTAGGTGGTGTGAATTTTTATGAATTCAACAACCACTTTAACAATGGTTGCAAAAAACTAATAAATGAAAAGGTCAAACTTATGGAAGCAAGCGAAACTCAGCTGTCAATTAAGACTGTTTAATCATGATTTATTGGTGATTTCTTCCACTAATACATTATATTTTGATGTATTTTAATATGTATAATAGTCTTGTAATTTACTTGTTTGAGGACGGATATAGTATCAATATCACAGAAAATAAGAAATAAAATGGGCAAACCTGCATAAAATGGAAACCTCCCCTCAACTGGAAATATCATTTGTACTGATCGCTTCCGATTTTACAGATTTTACTGTAATGTGGCACGCATTATGTGGTCAATCTTCTTGCTGATTAGTCCTGTAAATACAAATTTTGATGGAAATGTGCGTCGTATAAAATGAAAGAACTGATAATCTTTCCACCTTTGACAGTTCTGTCTTTGGTCTTCGTTAGGCGTACAATGTCTTCCAAAATGCCTTCCTTAAACTGCAAACAATTGGCCCTAGTCTCTTCAAATGGAAAATGAAGGCAAAGTCTAATTATTCTTCCGTAAGTATCTGTTCCCTTTAGGACTAACGATTCTTAAAAAAAAAAATTGCAGCTGCTATGTCTTTCAAAAGCCAATGTTTTTTTTCTGGATTGCCAAGTGCTTTAATTTGTCCTAGTGTAAGTACTTAAAAAATACATTTGAAATATAAACATTCACAATAACTTCGAAAACAACATTTCAAGTCGACAGTAATGAATAACACTGTGGTTTTTGTATTATTATTTTTTGCAAGATTTTACCAACAATTTGATTATATTTTTTATGTAGTGCACTCACTCTATATATGTTTGTTCCATATGTGATGCTAAAATCTACGTCATGTAAAAAATATCCATGTGATTTCATGTTTAACATTGAAAGTAAGCATATGTAAACCAGATATTTCAAATTTTTATACTTATATTATTTTTGTTACTATCAATGAAAATATTTGTATTATCTTTGCCAGAACTTCATGCAAAACCATACCTGAATTTTCACCTGAGGGCTTCTTTAATAACTTAATCTCTTCTTGCATTGCTAGATGTTACACAATAACATCTTGCGTATGAACTTAAAATATAACATTATTGCCATCTGTAAAAATGACTGTTCTAGGAAAACTACAGTTTGTTCCATAGTATTAATGTATAATAGACGTATTATTGGCGGCATCGCAAGGTAGCAACTTCAGAAAATAAATGTGATTTTCAGTCAAACGTTTATTTACATATTATTATAACCCAAGGGCACATCATACAACGAATTCCTATCTGATTTACCAAAAAGATCTGTAAACGGAGTATTCGGAAGAATATAAAATAACTTCGTTGACCAATGTAATACGTATGTACGAATGTATGGACTTGGCACGACAGCCCGCGAAAGGGCTAAGGCCTACCGGCGACTTCCTGCCTCTCGGCCATGGGTTAAGAGAGTACGAGTGGTGAGCACGTAGACATCCCCACGCCGTCTAGTCTTCTCGACCTGAGAAGTGAATTTTCTTATCGTCACACAGAAACATATACTGGAATATTACAAAGAAAACGTACACTATAGTCTTGCTTCGACAGGGAATTGAACCCGAGGCCTCGTAGTGGGAAGCGAGTACGCTGACCAACAGCTATCCGCAAGGCTGACCAATGTATTGTAGAGATGCCTTTTCATCTTAAACACATTTTGCCTCTTCAATGCACTGCGTTCTTGGTACGTTAAAATCAAGGTATTTGTGTTGAGTGTTGAGGGTTGCGATGTGTGCCTTAGCACCGGTGGGCGGGCGCGTGTACCCCGCGCGCATCGAGGGCCGCGAGGAGGCGCGAGCGGAGTACCAGCAGGCGGTGCGCGCGGGGCGCACGGCGGCGCACGTGCAGCTGAGCGCGCGCCACGCCAACCTCTTCACGGTGGCGCTCAACGTGGCGGCGCGCGACAAGGCCGCCTTCAACCTCACCTACGAGCAGCTGCTGGCGCGCGAGCAAGGCCGCTACCGCCTGCGCCTCATGCTCGACCCGGGCCAGGTGAGCCCCCGCCCTTTACCCCCTCTCCACCCCTAGGCCACGCCCACTCAGCCAGGGACTGGTGCCTGCAGGTGGTGCAGCGGCTGCTGGTGGAGGCGCGCGTCCGGGACTCGGCCACCTCTGACGCTGGTGCGGGTGGCCAAGCTCCGGGCAGCGGACAGCGAAGTGGACGCCGCCGCTGAGGGGCCCGACGACCCGCTGGCCACGGTGAGTGAGGCTCTTGGCGAGGGCTGAGCTGGTGCTGTATGTGTACTGGGAGAGAGGGGTGGTGCAGGGCGGGTGTCTGTTGGTGCAGGTGAAAGCGGTTGGCGCCGGGGGAAGCGTTGGTGCGGTGGAAGCCTGACGAGGAGGCTCAGCGCCAGTTGGCGTCAGGCGAGGGGCTCCAGGGACTGCTCGAGGTAAGTCCAATGCATCACTTCAGCAAACGATAGTCAGCGTTTGTTAGTCTTCTTGTAAAGAACTAATACAAAAATTGAATTTTTTACTTTGATGTACGGGAATAAATACTCCTTTAAAATGCTGTCTGATTTCCAGCTGCAATACGATGTCGATCACAGCGCCGCCTCGCAGCTGCTGGTGGCTGACGGAGGATATTTCGTTCATTTCTTCTCCCTTCCCGATGGCGAACTGCCACCAATGCCGAAACATGCGGTTTTTCTGCTAGACGTCAGTGGATCTATGGAAGGTCGCAAGATAGAACAGGTAGGTTGAATGTCACAATTTACAATTTAAGCAATTAAAAATTTGCAACATTAAGTCAAAGTTCTAATTATTGTAAGAGTGCATTTCTTATTCACGTTTTCCAAAATAATTTTTCGACATTTCAATTATTACATGCTATTTTGTTTACAATAAATGTTTTAATAAAAGTGTGACATAATCTGAAGTAAAAGGTATGGAAAGTCCTATTTCTTTTCAATTTATTCAATCAAAACTTAGTGCCTACGGTGAATTGCTGGGTAATTAGGGTTCATATGGTTTCAATAAAAAACCTTTCCCGAGAAAATTGCTTCTCCGTGTTTAAAGTTTGATAATATTTGTTCTCGCAAGGGCCGTGGTTTTCCAGGTGAGGGAGGCGATAGCAGCGATCCTGTCGGAGCTTCGAGAGAGCGACACCTTCTCGCTGCTGACGTTCTCTACGCATACTTTCGTGTGGGTGCCTGGGAGAGGATTTCTGCCGGCGGCGGAGAGATATGGCAACGCTGTGGTGGACGCCAGCCCAGAGATGATCGTCGAGGCGCAGGAGGCAGTAAGCCTCCTGAGGGATCAGGCAGGTAGGTTGACAAAAGAACTCAGGTTCCCCGGGAGAACCACCAGAGCGGTGAGAAACACATATTAGCGAACGCCATTCCATTGTTTAAATTGAGAGGATAGCCGAATAAATACTTGTAATCTCGACTGTGTGTCACTCAATTTTAGGATATGCCTTTACTTTGATAATAATTATAAAGAATTTATTTGCTCTGAATTTGTATAGAAATTCATCAACTTTTTTTAGCATAACAGTTATTTGTTTTGAATTGATGTGATTGCGTTTAAGAAGGTGATCGTTAAAATTGATAACGGTTCTTTACCTCTCCTAATATATTTTATTTCATCTGTTATGTTTAGTAGTATTTCAGAGAAGAAATATTATCTGGTAGGTGAAATCGTAATGACTAATTAATGTATATCTGGAGAGTACAACGTATAATAAAGTGAACAGAGCTGATTAAACCCATTCTGGTGTCAACCCAATCGCTGTGTGTGCAGCTACGCACATGTACGAGGGTCTGCAAGCGGCGTACGCAGCGGTGCGCGCAGGCCGCCAAGGGGAAGGAGGCCGCCAGCCGCTCGTCATCCTCCTGACGGACGGCCAGCCCAACGGCCCCCACTGCGCCCACCACGAGCTGCTGCGCGCCGTCACTGGGGCCACCAGCGACCCCGCCACCTCCGCGCCGCTCTACAGCCTGGCGTTCGGCCGCGACGCCGACTTGAACCTCCTGAAGCAGCTGTCGCTGCGCGGCAAGGGCTTCGCGCGCAAGATCTACGAGGCGGCGGACGCTGCGCTGCAGCTGCGCAACTTCTACCGGCGCGTGGCGTCGCCGCTGCTGGCGGACGTCACCTTCCACTACGCCGACGACCAGGTGAGCAGAGCGCCTTCGCGACGCCCTGCAGCTGTCCTGCCGCTGCGCAGAGGCGTCAAGTGTGTGTGTGCGCAGGTGGAGGCGTCTTCGCTGACGCAGGCGGCGTTCCCCGTGCTGCTGGCGGGCGCGGAGCTGGCCGTGGCGGGCGTGGGCGTGGGCGGTGGCAGCGGGCTGCGGGCGGCGGTGCGCGGGGCGGCGGGCGGGGGCGGGGGCGGGCGGGCGCCGCTGGAGAGGGCGGCGGCTGTGCAGCGCCTGGAGCCGCAGCAGGCGTCGTTTGTGGAGCGCTTGTGGGCGTACCTCACGGTGAGTGGGCGTGGCGTGGGGGGCGTTGTGGGGGAAGTGGGCGTGAGCGCTGTGCGTGTGTGCGTGTGGCAGGTGCGGCAGCTGCTGGAGCGCGCAGACGGGGGCGACGCGCAGGCGAAGGAGCGGGCGAGAGAGCTGGCGCTGCGCTACGCCTTCGTCACGTCCGTCACTTCGTTGGTCGTCGTCAAGCCAGACGACCAGACGGGCGGCGCCGACCTGCGCGATGCTGACGAATCTCCTCTTCCCAGTTCAGTGGACGATCCTCAAGATTGGTGGAGGTTAGGATTTTTTTTTTATTTTAGAAGAACAGATGACCAGCGAATGATTGTTGCAAGAAAAATTATACTAATTTTTTTAATAACATTTTTCAAAAATAACTGATCACTAGAAATTAATTACTACAGATAATTATATATGCTCGTAATGATTAACTATTTCTGCGACTTCATTACATGTATTTCTAATTATAATGTCACCTTGTGTAGTATAGGGTCTCCTTATTCGTACTTTCATCAGTGCACCTATTTTGTCGTTAACTGTTACAGCTGTTCGTACGGAAGGGCAAGTAGTGAGACCCAGCCTGCCATTCTTTGTCGTCAGGAGGACAGCTTGCCTGCAATCATAGAAGGTTTGGATAAGATAAAATATGACTGGTTCTACCGAAGAGACGATCTGTTATGGTTTCTTTGTACATGAATGTGCCTTGCTGATTTGCTGAAATAATATTTGCAACTTTAAAACCATCTTATTTTATTGATTTCTAGTATTGTATAAATTTATATTTGTAGTAAAAACAAATACGCCAACATTTAGAACAATTTAGAGGCTAATTAATTACGGAAAAATTAATTTTTGTGTTTCAAATTCCCGAGTAATTAATGGTAAGCTAGCTGAATATTCAGGTGTCACCATTACAATCGGTAATAACAAAAACACATACGTCACCATTTAGAACTATTTATTTGCTAATTAATTATGTGTTTTTTCTTTTTTTCTTGTTTTTTTTTCTCTTCAGTTTTCCGAGTAATTAATGATGAGCTGGCGGAATATTCAGCTGACACACAACAATCGGTTACAACGAAAACACATATGCAATCTTTCTGAACTATTTAATTGCTAATTAATTACGAAATTATTAATTTAATTGAGCTTCAAACTTCCGAGTAATTAACGATGAGCTGCCGGGCACGCCCACAGGCCGGTCGGCGGCCCGGTCGGCGGCCCGGTCGGCGGCCCGGTCGGCGGCCCGGTCGGCGGCCCGGTCGGCGGCCCGGTCGGCGGCCCGGACGGCGGCCTGGTCTGCCTGCGGTCACTGAAACATTGAAATTTCTGCCATACTAGAAAGATAGTTATGTCTTGAAACAGTCCAATTCAAACGAAGCACCTGTGCCAGAAACATTAGTTATTTTTAACGTTTACGCATGGAACAAACATGAATAAATTTAACTATTACAGTATTCGCAGGACATCCAAAAAAGAAAGAATTCCTTGTTCACAACGAAGTGAGCTAACAATTTCTGAATTCAGATATTAGCGATCAAAACTTCATAAAGCAAAATAAATGTATTTGTTAATGCTAGGTTTAGTTCTACGTTAAATATATTACCTTCCTTAAATCTATTTCATTTTATAAGAATGTTACCTACGTCGTCGTACGAATAACATGACTGTCAAAAACCACAAAAATCTTACGAATTCTCAGTCGCCGTCTTGACATTTTACGAACGACATTTTGACGCGTCAAACAAAGTGCGGGAAATTCGAATTTACCATTTACATTTTTTTCGATTTAAAAAAAAAAGAGTGTGCGCCGAAATTGGTGCGAGTACCACTTTCTTTACTACGTGGAAGAAAATTAAAGAAATAAATGGGAGCTATTTCTGAAGGAAAAATTGTTTAAAATTTAAAAATTGCCTATGTTGGACGCTAAATTACGCAAAAAATACCCCTATTTTCGTAAAACTGTATACGACCTTATTTAAAGATCTGCTTCTGGTAAGGCTGTCTGAAAACATTTCATTAAGAAAAAATTGTCTTCATAATTGTAGTCGTAGGAAGAGCCAGAAAAAATTTTGAATTTTTACTTCCGTTGCACATCAGTAACAGACTTATTATTGTAAAATTCCAGCACACAGAAAGCACTCTCTTCGCCAGAAGTCGCCATCTTTACAAAACGCCAACTACGACGAATCCGGGTACTACAAGCAATTGCAGTAGCAAACAATTTAGTTTCTTCTCCAGTGCTTCATTTATGACTTTCACTATTCTGTGGATTTCTTCAGTAGGTACATGTTTCAGTCTAAAGCCGAATTGATAGTCTGAAATGATATTATTTTCTGCTATGATTGGAAGTATCCGCTAGAGGAGAAGCTTTTCAAAGACTTTTGACAAGATTGGCAATATACTTATGGGCCTATACTAGGATACTTCGGGATACGAGGTTACTACAAGCAATTGCAGTAACATAAAAAAACATTTGAGTTCCTCTTTTATATGACATACTATGAAAGCTCTATTGTTTATAGTTTTTTGCAATAACTTAACAAAAATGCTACACGACTTTATGAAGACGTGCATAATTTGTTCCATGCATTTTCATTAATCATTTGTAATTTTGATTGCAGATTGTGGCGTCGCCGTAGAATTCTGTGCACGTGTGGCCCGAGAAATGGCATATAAAAATGAAGAATCAAGCGTCATCGTGAGTACGGCTGGTTCAGTCATGTGAACTATTATTTTGACCTTAATCTATAACTAAATTGAGGTTGTGTCATGTTCGTTGAGTAACATTAGAAATGATTCGACGTCATTTCACCACCGTTGGCTAATATGATTTGGCAGCTGTCCATTTTATTTTTATCTCTCGGCCAAATGGAGAATGTTTAAATGCACACAACGCAAGTTGAAGAAAAGTGAACTTCCAAAATATATTTATCGAAATATTAATTTTTATTTACTTTCATTAAAGAAAGCGTGTTCAAGAGCTGCTTGCCCGCATGGGAAGCCAGATGCTCCAGCGGAGACGGGCAGCTTTCCCAGACTCCGCTCCCATTTCTACTCCAAATCCACAACGGGCAGAGAACACGCGCAAGCTGTACGTTGTGGAGGTAAAACGCAAAGCACGCTCGATGAATTTGGCTTCTAAAGAAAACATATTTATAGGATGTTTTCTACCAATCAGCGGAAATTTGACTTTAACGTACAGTCAGTGTAAAAAGCGAGAGGATACTTGGATATTCTCTCTGTTTTGGATCTGTCGAAAATGTAGGAGTTAATAAGGTAAAAAATGTTGATAAGTAAGAATACATTCGAATTAAAGAAATAAAAAAAACACTGCGCCGAAGTGAGGCGCAAAAGGTATTTAAACTCCTGAAAATAAAATGATTAAATCGTACATTGCATTTCAGAAAATGGATAACGAGCGTTTGCGTCATTCTGCAATATTCCTCCACCATCGCCCACGCCCCTTTGCCGTCTGTCAATTTTTGTCTGAGCCACAGAAATAGAATTTCTCTGGTTAAATCATTCCGAAGAGGGAATTTATTGTTAAGGAATGGAAAGGGGTAATCCTTTGACACAATGAAAGCGCGTCGGTAAGGTAGATATCTGGATGAACTGGAACCCCGAAACGTGTCATTGTAAACGGTTTTGGTGAGAGGAAAACATTAGACCACAAATCGTACAGTGGTCACTATCTAGTCTTTAATGATGCAAGACGAGCGGATCATTATTCGTGCACTGAACCTTTTTTATTAATTTTATTATAAACATTTTCTTGTAAACATTTTAATTCTAAAAATTACATTTTTGGGGGAAGAATCCTTCATGGGGAGACCTCAGGGAAGTTACATTTCGGAAAACTTTGTATGGAAAGTATAGAAAGAAAATGGATTTTTTATACGAGTATGGGTGAGGTTTCTGTCTAACCGGTGGGACATATTCTGGTGATTTAAGGTAAGCTATGGTAAAACTGTGAGGAAAGATGCATGATGTGGTTTTCTATTGTTTCGAGTTTGAATTCATTGTGCAACTGTTGGTTGGAGATAAACCATGGTGCATTTGTAGTTTATAGCCTGTAATATTTTATTATTTATATTCTGTTTTCAGTTTAATTGTCTATCTATTAATAATCCAAGATACTTGATGGGTTTGTTGCATGGGTGCCAGTTAATTACTTCCTTATTTAATGTAAGAGGAATGGGATGGTTACATGGTCTCAGGGTGAATATTTTTACAGAAGTTTTGTTGGATTTAATTTTATTTTTATTTTGGAGGCCCAGCTGTAGAGAAGATTAAGGCATAAATGAAGTTGAGTTTTAGTATAATCTAATGAATTGCCGGGTAAATAAATTGTAGTGTCATCGGCAAACAGCGCTACTTTAATTGAGTTGAGTTTGAGAAAGTCTGCCATGAACAGATCGAAAAAGGGCAGCGAAAGCAGCGAGCCTTGTGGTAATCTTGCTTTGACAGTTTGAGGGTTTGATCAGCTGTTATTGACCGTGTCCGAGAAGGTTCTACCTTGAAGGAAGTTGTTGATTATTTGGATAAGATGACAAAGGTGTACCTGCTTCTTTGCGTTTATGGGTTAATGCCATGTGTCAGATCTGGTCGAATGTTTGGGCAACATCTAGAAAGATGACTATAGTATGATGTTTTCTCTAAAAGACGGGGTAGATGTGTTCTGACATGCAAAGTAATAGGTGGTGTGTGGTGATGTTTCTGAAAATCCGAATTGTTTTACGGGAATTGCGTTGATGGTGTAAATAGGCATTTTTAAACGTTTCTAAAGGCTTTCTTTTTTATTTAACTTGAGGGTTGGGAATATAATTGCATGTTTCCATGCTGGAGTTTCGTCATCTCATAAAATACATTAGGCACTATCCCTACCAAATTTTTTAAAAAAATTCGGAGCCGTTTTTGAGAAAATCTTGTTTTTGTAATTTTTTAAAATTGCACATATAGCACGCAATATTGCGCGAAAACTACTACAAATTTCAAAAAAGTACACATGACCTAAATGGAAGAACTTACTTTGGACAATAAATATTTGAAAGAAAAATCTCCATCTTCAATTTTGTAGTTCCAGAATAACGCCGAAAAAATGTTAAACTTTTGCAATTTTCGAAAATTCAGAGTTATCCGCGAAAATAGGACCAATGCCACCTTAATAAGTGTATTTTACTCTATTCTTACAAGAAATTTAAATAAAAAATTTGGAGACGTTTTTGAGAAAATTTTGAAAATGTCCGGGTGGCTTCATGTAAAGTACCCCCAAATTTTACAGAATTTTTTTCAAAATCTCAGAGCTTTGACTAGAACCAGATCAACCGGGGAATATCCATTTTGGAAGAAATCGTACGTATAGTTTAGGCGCTAGCAGTGTTCACGGACGGACGGACAGTTTGCTTTGTGGAATAAATATACAGTGCTTCAAAAACATTACATTGATACCTTTTCGTATACTCTGACCAGCCAGGTGACATTAAAACCCTGGAAATACGGTCGGACATCCTTCATCGCTACGCGCGAACACAAGTGATGGGTGTTGTGGAGAATCCTGCCAACGAGTCTCAGCAACTGACGTTCACTGCAGTGCTTCCCGACGAAGCCTTCATTTCAGGCTTGGAAATGTAAGTATTCAGTAGCGGATACGTAAAGCAACATAGACACAAAAGTGAATGCATGACTGTCCGCTCCGCATACCTAGCGAAGGCCCCCACGTAAGGTGATAGTTTTATCAATTCAGTATCGTTGTCAATTCAAAGTAACGTGCATGAAGTGTTTTTGTATCATACACGGAAGTTCATTACATGACAATACAATTATTCAACTTTGAGCAACATCATCAGCCTTATTGGATTAGGCTCTAAGGCCTCTTCCAAAACATTTTAATCTTACCGAACTTCACAATAGTTTCGTTACATTTATGTATATTTCGTTGTACCAGATACTACTATGCAGGCAGAATGCCTCCTGGCTAGGAATTCTTTGCATTTCTTCCCTCTCCAAGGAAAACGCGCGACTTTAGTATTTTCTGTTCTCAAAAGTTCATGATTTTGAAGTAATACGTTCTGAACTGGAATTAAAGTTTTACCTACACTGACTGAGAACGTTCTACTTTTCCATAGATATCTTTAAGGCTAGACTTACAAGTGTACATGTAAAGGATTATGTTTCTTTCAACGTGAAGAAAGAATTGTATATTTAGGTTTTTCTGCTTTTGAAAATCATTACCAAGTTTAATCTAATGATTTTGTCGGTCCAATACATTAGCAGCGTCCCCATGAGATGACCATGTTGCCCACGAAAGTAATATAGGATGTTTCAGTAAAGACTTTAGGCTCATATTCATTTATTCATTCATCTTACTGCTATGGTTTCGGTGTTAATATTTAGGAAAATGGATCAAATTTTAATTAACAGATTCAAATTTTACTTGAGAAGATTTTATGTGTCTTCTATTGGTCATACATAACACATCCCATTTGATGTCGATTTCTTGCCATTCGAGCTGTAGCTTGTCAGTCGTAACTTGATCAACTGTGAGACAAATTCTAGCACTCAGCCCTTCTAGAAACCTGGTTAGGGTGGAACAATCGGTGGACTAAATGAACCCCCAAAAGAAAAAAAAAACTAGAGGTGCTGCAGAATGGCACAGACTTTCCCGCGTTAGTATTCTATTTCCTATGGTCTCGGCTAGCTATTGGCACATACTCTGGCCAGCTGCTAGCTATCGCGGCACAAAGTACATTTTTTTGACATTTTCTTAATTTTTTGGTTTCCTTATGGTAAAACGGAAATATTAATTTTATAATATTAAAGAACAGTAAAACCTTGTACTAAATGGCAATTTTCTTTGAAAAATTTGGAGCCATTCAAAGATAATGGCGTTTAAGCGTTACTGAAAATGTGAAATTCCAAGCTCTTTTACACAGAAAATTTTGAATTTTCGAAAAACATCATTAGAAGTCTTTGAATTACATCAACTCACAAATACAATAGAGTTCACAAATTGAAGGAAATATGCATATTAACGGTGTGAGAGATCTAAAAAAATTCATTTAAGTTTTTGAAAAAAAAAACAACCCAAATTGAACTTTACGTCATATTAAAGAGTGCAATTAGCACTATTCGTTCGAAAAGTATGAAGAAAAAACTTACAGCCATTTATGACCAAACGAGGTTTGAGCGTTTTTGAAAACGCGGAATTTTGAGCTATTTTCACATAAAATGGTTGAGTTCTCGAGGAAGTTTACTTGACATTGTTTAAAGCACATGTACTCGTATGATTGCGTAGGCTTCCGCGGCCGGAATTCATGTTGTCCAGGCTATCCGGGATGAGCCGCGTCGTTGATTTGGTGGCTGACGTTTCGGCCAACATATTGTGGCCTTCCTCAGAGCGTACTGCTGCCAAATGGCTTGCGAGGCCGTCTAATATAGGGGAGAAGGGGGAAACGTGATAGGTCACGGGAACGGCCAATAGGAAGCGTGCAGGTGGTACGGTATTGTGAAGGAAAGACAGAGCTTTAGCGAGGCAGGGGGGGGGCGAGTGGGACGCAAGAGAATGTGGCAAAGGGAAGAGGGAAACCATGTGGTTTCCCATGGTTACCCTCTTCCCTTGCCACATTCTCTTGCGTCCCACTCGCCCCCCCCCCCCGCCTCACTATAGCTCTATCTTTCCTTCACCAATACCGTACCACCTGCACGCTTCCTATTGGCCGTTCCAGTGACGTTCACTCTTTTTCCCCTATATTAGGCGGCTTCGCTAGCCATTGGCAGCAGTGCGCTCTGAGGAAGGCCATAATATGTTGGCCGAAACGTCAGCACCAAATCGACGACGCGGCTCATCCCGGGATAGCCTGGGCAACACATGTACTCGTAATATAATAATGTGAACAATTCGCAATTAGTGTAAATATTACGACGTGCAGAGACAAGTAAAAAAATTACTTGTTTGTGATTTTTGAAAAAAAGTCACAAATATAATATTATGGCGTTTATGACATTTTAAAGAGTACATTTATCAATATCCATACCAAAAGTTTAAAGAAAAAATTAGAGCTCTTTTTGAGAAAATATTGGTTTTGTAATTTTTTTTAAATTGCAAATATTTCTGGCAATATTATGAGAAAATTACTACAATTTTCAAAAAAATATACCTGACCTTAATGAAAGAATTCATTTTGAACAACAAATTTTATTGGAGGAAGACTCTTATCCTCAATTTTGTAGTTGTAGAAGACGCCGAACATAATTCAAACTTTTGCAATTTTCAAAAGTTCAGAGTTAACCGTGAAAATATGATCTATGCCACCTATATAAGTGTATTTTACTCTATCCTGACAAGAAATTTAAAGAAAAAATTTTAGCCATTTTTGGGAAAATTTTGAAAATGTCCGGGAGGCTTTATGTAAAGCTTTATGTAAACCCCCCAAATATTGAAGAAAATTTTTGAAAATCGCGGCGTCTCGAGTGGAATCAGATCGACCGGGGATTATTCATTTTGGAAGAAACTGTACGTATGGTTTAGGCGCTAATGTTGTTCACATACCCCTGACAGACGTTTTTGGACGTTTTGGTTTCAATTGGTTTTTTCGGTATTAAGGAACTACAAATAGGGATTCTGCCAACACCACGTATTAGGGGAGTTTTTTAGCAACTGGTTTTATCCTCATTTTCGTTATCAGAACCCGGAAAATGAATTTTTTTCTGCCGGAAATTTGCGCAGTATTACTTCTTCCGCGCAGCACTACATAATTTTCCCTATACTACGTTTATACGTATGTATAAGGGAAAGTAAAACGGATGTTAGAGTGAGCCACAGTGAGCGTGGGGACCATGCGATTTGCGCACCTCGGCTCAACCATAATGTAGCATTTCTAAACATATGTCCTTACGAGCAATGCTATCCGTTTATTTTCGTTCTTGCACCTTGCAACTTGCATGGTTTAAAATGCAGTCGTTTTCTCAACACCCCCCCCACGCGTACGTGGGTCACCGAGCTGTCTAGAAGCACACCGGATTGATGTTTAGGACTGTTAACAAAGTTTGCTTCATTTGCTCTACGTGATCAGGCGCATGGGGTCGACCAGAGGTTCGGCTGTTTTACCGCACCATTGTCAATAAAACACTTGTGCCACTGATAAACAGAAGGTGTGCAGAGAGGATCTTTTCCATACTCTGTCGGAAAATTACGTGGAGCAGTTGTCACAGACAAAAACGCGCAGCGAGCACGCTCGGGGCCGGTAAAGCAGGGACAGGCTCAGGACCGGTAATCGTTTTCGAATCTTCTGCTAGCGTTTGCGGTGCCGCGAATCTGTACTAGGGTATCACATGAGTCAAATGTTCACCAATTTTTCTTAGAGATGCCGCCAAACCTAGGTCTATGTGTCGTAAGAATGAGTTTGTAAGAGCTTTCAAAAAAGAAGAGTCCTTCAACACACTCGATTAATTAAAGACCGAAACGGCTTCTTTGTTCGAAGAAACCGTGGGGAGGCACGCCTGCCCTGTGAGTGTGGTGGAGCGCCGCGAAGAGGCGCCAGCGGAGAAGCAGGAGGCGGCGCACGTGCAGCTGAGCGCTCGCCCCGCCACCTCTTCACGGTGGCGCTCAAACGTGGCGGCGCGCGACAAGGCCCGCCTTCAAACCTCACCTACGAGCAGCTGCTGGCGCGCGAGCAAGGCCGCTACCGCCCTGCGCCCTCATGCTCGACCCGGGCCAGGTGAGCCCCGCCCTTTACCCCCTCTCACCCTAGGCCACGCCCACTCAGCCAGGGACTGGTGCCGCAGGTGGTGCAGCGGCTGCTGGTGGAGGCGCGCGTCCGGGACTCGGCCCCTCTGGACGCTGGTGCGGGTGGCCAAGCTCCGGGCAGCGGGACAGCGAAGTGGACGCCGCCGCTGAGGGGCCCGGACGAACCGGCTGGCCACGGTGAGGAGGCTCTTGGGCGAGGACTGAGAGGAAAAGGGAGGAGGGTGAGTGGTGCGGTGGTTGCTGTGCGCAGGTGCAGCGCGAGTCGCGACGGAGGCGCTGGTGCGGTGGGAGGCGGACGAGGAGGCGCAGCGCAGGACTGGCCACGGGCGACGGCGTGCGGGGGATGCTGGAGGTGTGTCACCAGGCGACAACTTCCCACTTGTCAGCATTCAAAGATAAGCATTTCTTCGAAAATTTATATATTGCAAATGATTTAATTCCTCAATAATGAATTGCTCTTAAATGTACAAGACGAAGCAAATGCAACCTGCATTTTTTATGACTATAAATGATTAGAAACCAGTGACTGTAAATGAAAATAATTTATATTATAATTCGTTTAATAAAACCGCCATTTCATCACCAGGTTCAGTACGATGTCGAGAACATGGACACGTCACAACTGCTGATGATGGCGAAGAAGGATATTTCGTCCACTTCTTCTCCCTACCAGAGTATCAGTCACTTATGCCAAAACATTATCATCTTCGTGCTTGACGTGGACATTTAATGCACAGCAGCAGTATGCAACAGGTAGGCAGTACGAAACTGAATGAATAGAACTAGTACAGTTATTAATAATTGTAAATAAGTAGATTCTTGATACAAATTCTACACAAGTTGCATCGTACAATCAATTATCACCAGTGGCATTTTCGCGTTGTTATGTTCCTAAGAAATGCCGGCTGCTTCCAGATGAAGGAAGCAATAGCAGCGATCCTGTCGGAGCTCCGCGAGTGCGATGCCTTCTCGCTTCTGACATTCTCCGCGGAGGCGCGCGTGTGGGTGCGCGGACTGGGCTTCGTGGCGGCGACGGAGGGGCAAAGGAACACGG
>JAHLJT010000631.1:192278816-192315548 GCA_031308135.1 Acheta domesticus | reverse complement strand
TGATTTCAAAAAGAAAAAAATCGAACTATTGCGTAAATATCAGCACCATTTCCATCTCCTCACATCGTATTTTAGATTTATTGTACTTCTAAGATCTTCCATTACCATTTCACTACCGGAAAAAACAAGCGGAGATAAACGTAAGAGAGTATTTTTAATCCTACGATTCGATGTTTTCATTTCCAAAACGGCGTTTGTCACCTTGATTGAGAGAATTCACCTGGTTAATCCTTTTTCACAGTAAAATAGCCGAATCGAATTTTTAAAAATGTTTTACATACTGCGGCGACATATTGAAAAAGATTGTGAGTAATAAGAGCGCGCTGGCGAGATGCACCCTGAATCTAACGCCATATCATACACTGAAATCGGATAAATAGACATTCTCTAGTCATGTAAAAAAATGATCTTCAGTAACGTCAAAATTCTGTTTTCGCGGTACTGCTTGTCGATCTCATGCTAAAGTCCGGGTCTAATGTAATTAAATATGTTTTGTCTACTGTTCTCATGTTTCACGTAATGTAAGCGAACTGTTGCTATCCTCAACAAAATATTTAATATTTTCACGTTGACAAATTTTGTACTGTATTACGACATTTTGCTGATCATTTAATATCTGCTTACAGTATATTTATTATTTGCTAATTATTAAGGTATTTTTCACAAATTACCAAATTTTCTTGAAGGAAATATATTTCGGAAATAATTTAATTAATTTTTGAAAAATAGTTTTTATTTAAATGTGTTTATATTTTTTGCACATGAGCATATTTTGTCTAATACTAATTCAGAATTGCTGACATTCCTATGTGCTGCACGTAAAGATTTCGAACAGAGTGCTTCAAAGAGTCTCTGATTCGTGTCTACGTGGTTTTCTACGTGCATCTCTTTTGTTTTCATTGCTGATAGAAAGAAATAAAACAAACAGTAGGCAAAAAAGTAGTTACTTTTTAAAGTTACGATAATAATTATTTTTATTAATGGAGAATTTCCAATTGGTGAACATTTATTTTACTTTATCTCTCTTCTCATCTTCATACGAAGAGAAAGTTATATCGTGCAGGAAAACTCTCAAAGCCGAGTCCTGATAATGAAAATGTGAATAAATCGTGTTGTTGTATAGTAAATTACTTCCTGTAACTCGTGGTGGTAGCCAGGAATCCATGTTGTGGTGTCGTTCTTAATACCGACAAAAGTGATTGACGGAAAAACGTCCGTCAGCTGTCTCTGGTGTATGTGAACATACACTAGCGTTTACCACTGCGTACAAATTTTTCCAAATGGAAAAGAAAAACAAAATATACAAAAAACAGCGTCGATCTACTGTCATTCGAAGTCTGCACAATTTTCAAAAACGGGCATTACTTTTTGGAGATACATTACACGAACGCCCCCCGGATATTTTAAAGATTTGCTCAAATATTGGCTCCAAATTTTTTCTATAACTGTATAGTCTCGTAAAAACTGAATAAAATATCACATGGCTTAGGTCCGATTTCACTGATAATGAATTTTCGAAAATTGCAAAAGATTTGAATTTTTTCGGCGTTCCTACAACTACAATATTGACGATAGAGACTCTTTCCTTTCTAAGAAATTTGTTGTACATAAGTAGTTCTTTCATTAAGATCATGAATTTTTTTAAAAACAATTTTTGTAGGTATGGCGCAATCTTGTGTGCAATATATGCAACTTTAAAAGATAACAAATCAAGATTTTTTCAAAATCGGCTCCATTTTTCCCTTTAAACTATTGGTAGGGATATTGCGAAATGTACTTTAAGAGATGACATAAACGCTATTTTGCTCTATTCTTTTGTTTTTTGCGAAAATAACCACAGAATGAAACTTTTTGAATAGCCTGCTCACGTCGTTTATATTTACATTATCGTGATTTGTTCACATTATTAGAGTTATGAGCACACGTAGTTTAATTATATCATTTTAACAGTTTTCACGAAAACTAAAAATTTTTTTTGGAAATGAACTCGAAATTTTCAGAACATTTCAGAAACGCTCAAACTCCAATTTTTTCTGAAAAGGTTCCAAATTTTTTGTTCAAAGTTTTTTGTACGTATAGTGCGAAAATGCACTGTCTAAGGAAACAAAAAAGTTTCTGTTGTATTATTTTGGTTGTTTTCTTCAAAATTACACAAATGTATTTTTTAAATATTCGCATGCCTTGTATGCACATTTGCAGCGATTTGTAAACATTATTGCATTTGTGAAGGAAAGAGCTTAAAAATATCTTAATTAATACAATTTTAAAAAAACTCTAAGATTCTCGTGAAGAAAAAGGCTTCATGATTTCACATTGCCACAGACGCTATTAAAACACCCTTTCTTAAAACCGGTATCAAGTTTATGAATGAAAATTGTCGTAAAGACAGGTTTCAGTCTTCTTTAATATTTCTAAAGCAATATTTTGAATCTACCATTAGGAAACCGAATAATTGAGAAAACCTAAAAAAATAAGTTGGGTGCATTAAATGGCAGGTGGCAAGATGGGGCAAGGCTATAATCTAGCCCATGCCAACAAAATAGTAAATTTTACTACGACAAAGTCCGAATAGCTGGCTGAGACTATAGGAAAATTGATAAACTAATACGGGAAAGTCTGTGCCATTCTGTAGCACCACCAGTTACTTTCTCGTGTTAAGTTACTCAAAGTTATGTAATGCTGCGGAAATCTATTTCGAGATATTAACGGAACTACTCGCTTTTGGGGTCCCCTGGATCCGAAGGGTGTATGGTGTGTTTGACTTTTAACGTTACCGTTCGTCCGTCCATCTGTCTGTGCTGCCTGTCTGGGCGTATGTGAACACCACTAGCGCCTAAACTATGTGGTAGTAATTTTGACCCAACTGAATAAACCCCTTCGATCTGGTCTGAGTCGAAGTTCTGCGTTTTTAAAAACATTCATTAATTTTGGAGATACTTTTTATTAAGCCCCATGGGACATTTTCAACATTTTCATCAAAAATGTCAACCAGGATAGGTGGCTCAGTGCATCAACTGATGTCACTGCATGCCTCTGACCGAGAGGTGCTAGGTTTCGAGTCCCGACGGTGGCAGGATTTTTCACACTAGCATTGTCAGTTAATATGTAGAATTCAACCGATGTCTGGAGGAAAATTCTAGCGACCGGCTGCTCTGATTGGAAATTTCCCGTGTTTCCTCCGAGCAAACATCAAACGAATGCCGGAGAAATACCCTAACAAACGGACCTCAGCGCCGATATTTCCTTACCTCTCCTTGTCCTATCTTCCACACACCACACACACACAAACTTGCACAACACTACATATATGCTGGGAGACCAGTGGGAGGATTGGAACTTGTCCCGGCTGTGGGCCGTGCACTGCTGTGGGAGATACCTTGTTAAGAAGAACCCGGCAAGCCGACAGGTAAATCGGTCGTGATTTAGAGCTTGTCCCGGCTGGGGGTGGTGCCCCGCTGGTGGCAGATACCTGGTTGGGAAGCCCCGCTAGTGGACGGAAGGTCAGCGCCGGATCTCGCCATCGGCATAGCGGGCAACATCTCTTCCACCTCACGATGACATAAACTGCATTGCACTTACGGGACTAATGACCAAAGCAGTTGACGCGCCCAAAATCACTAACAATCAATCAAAAATTACTCCAAATACTGTTCCTTAAATTAATTGTAAGAATAAAGTAAAATACACTCAAGGTGGCATAGCTCTTATTTTCATTGCTGACTGATTTGGGAAAATTGCAAAAGTTCGAATTTTTTTCAGCGTCTTCCTACAACTACAAAATTGAAGATAGAGATTTTCCTTAAAATTATATTTGTTCTCCATACTTAGTTCTTTCAATAAGGTCATGCACATTTTTTGAAATTTTTAGTAGTTTTCGCGCAATATTGAGGGTAATTTGTGCAATTTTAAAAATTACAAGAACAGATTTTCTCAAAATCGACTTCAACTTTTTTCCTTAAACTTTGGAAAGGATAGTACCTAATGTACTCTGAGATGACATAAACGCCATATTGCTCTATTCCTTTGTTTTTTCAAAAACTTACAAAAATGTAATTCTTTGACTAGCCTTTCATTTAGTAAATATTGTCTTTAACGGCGATTTGTTCATATTAGGGAACTTTTGCCACCTCGAGACGTTAAGTACTATCGATCTTTTGCGCATGCGTAGATGCACCAAAGTGATGCGAAACTTGCACTGCGAATGAGCAGAAGATCGATAGTACGTAACGTTCGAGGGTGCAAAAACTCCCTACTATTACATTTACGAGTACATGTGCTTTACATTATGTCTTAAAAGTTCCTCGACAACTCAGATGTTTTCTGTGAAAATGAACTGAAACTTCCGAATTGCACAAATGTTCAAACGCCATTTTCTCAAATTGCTTCTTCAAACTTTTCGTACGAATGCTATTTGCATTCTTTAAGTTAACATCAAATTAATTTGGCTGTATTTTTTTGATTTTTCAAAAAATAATAAATGTATTTTAAGTGTCTCTCACGGCCATTAATATTCACATTTCCAGAAATTTTATACATTATTACATTTGTGAGTAGAAGTGCTTTAAATGTCACCAAATGAAGTTGTTCGAAAACTCGAAAGATTCTTGTGAAAATTCCGAAGCTTCCATTTTCGCATTTACAGTAACGCTTAAACGCCATTTTCTTAAGAGCGGCTCCAAATTTATCAATGAAAATTCCTATATAGGAAGAAGTATTACTCTTCTTTAATATCCTAAAAGTAATATTTCGTATCTACCATTAAGAAGCTGAAAAATGAGAAAAGTTCAAAAAATGTATTTTGGGCGGCGATAGATGTCAGCAAGATGTCAGAAGATGGGGAAAGATGGTAAAACTGGCACAGACCAAAGATATTAGATTACTATGAGAAAGTATGTGCAATTGGTCCTAAAGTACGAAAACGTTTTAAAAATTCGATTCGGTTATTTTACTGGAAAAAGGATTAACCAGGTGAATTCTATCAAGGTGACAAACGCCGTTTTGAAATGATAAATCGAATCGTAGGATAAAAGAGCTCTTGCGTTATCTCCGCTTGTTTTTTCCGGTAGTGAAATAGGTAATGGAAGATCTTAGAAGTAACAATATATCTAAAATACGATGTGAGGAGATGGAATGTGGGTGATATTTACGCAATTAGTTCGATTTTTTTCTTTTTGAAATCAGCACCAAAGCGGGATCGGTGTTTGAGTGATACCTCAGACATTCTTATGATGGTATTCGAAGGAAGATGGAATATGTGAATAAGGTAATAGTTTTATACTACTATTAAAGATGATACGAGACCGTTACCCCTATTACAGCATCACTAGTTTCATATGTGGGGAAAATATCTTGAGATGCGAAGTACGGAAGCATCAACGAAGTGACGGGGTGTCTGGCTTGCTGCCCCCGAAAGTTCAGCCTTGTTGCCCGTCGCCGCGCCGCGGCGGCCGCCGCCCGGCTCGCCGTGCCGGCGTGACCGCGCCGCCGGCCAACAATGTCCCGGCGGCGTGGAAGGGGAAGGGGGAGTGGGGTGAGGTGTTTTTCGAAATTTCACTTACCGTCGCTCCTATTTATCCGATTTGCATGTTTGACACGGCGTTGGATTCTGGAAGCGTGGTCGCCATCGCGGCTATAAGCCCACATTTTTGAAATTGTTCCCGGAAGTACGAGAAAAATTTTAAAAATCGAGGTTTCTGCTAGTTTTTTTTGGAAAAAAGGGTCTTCGTAGCGTAAATTCTATTATAAACAGGAGTCAAATGCCGTTTACAGATCGAAAATCGGACCATTTGTTCAGACGTAATCGGTAAAGTAAAATTCACTAAACTTGGTGCTGCCACGTGGTGGCGACAAATTGAACTAGTGTCGGTACATTTAGCCTTAAGTTAACATCTTATGCGTTATGCTTATGCGAAAGCATTGTGAATGAGTCCGCTTATAAACGTTGTCCTAACTTTTATGTTAACGCTATGCTTATGTTTACGTCTGCATTGTGAATGGGCCTTAAGGGCTCCGTACTGCAATCAAAATGTTCGGATGCAACAACAGGGACTGTCGGTGCTTCTACAATACTTAGCGCAAAATGTGAGCTGTGCCAAATAAAGCAATTTTATTATTATTATTATTAATTATTATATATTATTATTATTATTATTATTATTATTGGTTAGGCGATGACGAGGGAAGAAGGGACTCGGATGATGACGGGAGGTGTTCGTGGGTTTTTTGGAACTATCCCAGCTATTAGTTTTATGACCAAGGGAAACCACGAAAACCTCAGTCAAAATGGCCGGCCCGGGGATCAAACCCGGACCTCCCGATTGCGAATCCAGCGCGCAAACACTGAGCTATTTCGCTCGGTTTATTAGCACTTTAAAGAAATAATAAGTTTATTTCTGGAATTCTTCGCGTGGCATTTTAATACGCCATGGATATTGTGCAACATTTCTCAATAGCTTTCTTACAGAGTGTGTCTTACTAAAATGTAAAGTTCGCTCCAATGCTTCCGATAGTAAATTATTTACAACTAGCTAATGCAGAAATGATCCTGGAAAACTTCACCACCGGATGCCAAATGAAAGCGTTTGTCCGCTCACCGCCGTGACAGTTGTAGTTGAGGTGCGCCAAATGACAGTTGTGAAGCGCCAGCCGTACATTTCGATTTGAATAGGGTGACTTCTGACACATCGTTAGCTGTGAGGTTGTTCATCCAGACCCAAAATTTAATTCGTGACGAAGCTCCCGACTGAATAACAACGTCCAGCTGATGCTGTCAGGAGTCACTCTAATTACATTGAAGTATAGATGAATGGAGCGCACTACCCTCACCTCGTGTTCCGTGGCTGTGGTTGAAGTCCAAGTTCAGCACTTAGCCGTGGCAATGACCACGACCCTAAAACGCAGTAATGGACGCGCCCTCGCCCGCTGTGGCGCCGTCTGCTGCGCTTCTTTCTCATCGCATCAACTGGTTCCCTTTCCGGCCGCGGCGCGGCGTCCCAAGTCCTGCGCATGCGCGTGAACGTGCACCTTCGCCCCGCGGCCGCGACGCAATCATTCCCCCTCCCCGTATCACTCCCCGTCATTGCAGAAAGGAGTCCCAAGTCAAGTACGAAGTAAAATATTGCGCTTTTTCTCTTCTATATGTCTAAGACTAAAAAGAGTTACTGTCTTTCCTGTCAGTTTAGAGCTGGACAAAATGCATTCTATTATTGATCGCCATTGCTGGCTTGCTTTCAAGGTCTAGGAGCACACGCCCTCCATTTCTGCTTGGGAAATTTATTCGTAGATCTCTCTCAAGGATTCGAATTGTAGGTATCGTTCATTTTTGGTTCTTCTCGACAGAATGGGCAAGGCGTGCTCTGTGTCCTGTCTGCTGATAGTAACGGTGTGTTTCACTTCGATAAGCATCCTGACCTCTCCTACATAGAAATATATTTAATACACAATATTACTAGCTTTTATGATAAACATATTGTGCTACATTAGCTAAACTACTCAAAAAAAAAAACTCACTTCTCCACAAATTTTAAACTATTTAAAGATTTAGTTTCGTAGAAGATATTTCATTATGAAAAACTAACTATATTCAACATAGCAGCTTTAGAAAAACACCGAAAAACTGTTAGTTTTCGAAAATACATCGAATTAAAACGACAATTCGACCTGGGTAATTTTTATAAGCGTCCTTTCCTACATTTGAGAAAAATTAAAACAAACATTTTGAGCCATTTTTGGAGAAAAGCATATCCTGCATGAATTGTACGCAAAAATCATGCAAAAACAATTTTTTTAAAAGTGGTTCATGATCTTATTTGAAGATCTATATTTTAGAAAATATTTTTATTAACGGAAAAAGTCTCTAAACGTGAATATTGGCAGTATTGATGTGTTAATTTTTTGGAATATTAATTTTTACAATTGTCTAAACTATAGGCTGTTCATCTAAAAATGGAACCTCCGCAATTTTTAAAAATGTGCAACCTTGTTCAAGGACAAAAACTGGAAGCCGTTTATGAGAAAATAATTGTTTTAAATACTGACTATATTTCATGCATATTTACGAAAAAACTATTCATATTTCCCAAAAACTATTCTCGACTTTATTTCAAGATTGTTTTGAACAACAGATCAATTACCCGCCACAACTGATAGGGAAAAAACAAACAACCCGCGAGGTTGCAGGTATTTTCAAAATATTGGGTTGAAATATCCACATGGTACATACTTACGGTGAAAAACCCGTTTTTATTCGTGTTTAAATTAGAAAACAATCATTTGATGGCATTTGTTATATATCTATATATATATATATATATATATATATATATATATATATGTTTGTGTGTGTGTGTGTATATATATATATAGTATATATATATATATATATATATAAAACTCATAACGTAGCATCAAAAAGGTGTGTTGATAGCATTGGTCACTGCCATGGAAAATGCAAATAGATGTAGAGCAAGTACATGTACTATGAAAACACAGTGTATTTGTAAAAAGTGCAAATAGCCATTGTGTCCAAAATGTTTTGAAAATTTTCATTTAGAATAAAACTTTTGAAAATATAAAATTTATTTGATTTCAGATTGTAAATTACCCCGTAAGATACGTCCTCACATGAGGACACCACGCACGATATGATCATGTATTGTTATTATCCAAAGTTAATTCGTGCATGGTGTCCACATATGAAGACGCATATTTTTTATCATTAGCAATGAATATTCGACCAATCTAACGCTGTAGTATGATAAAGAAAGCCATTTTCTTGAAGTATATCCTGGAAAAAAATTTGGATGGAAATTTAAAAATCATGCATGAGAGGGTTAAGGACTGTCGTATATGGGCTAAATCAGGGCACTACAGAATACTGTGAGGTGTAGATACTTGGGATCCACATTTAGGACAGGGTAATGGGTCAGTTTTGTTATTAGATGAATGTGGGAGAGACTGAAGTGGCCAATGAGTAGTCTGATAATTTGGACTTGTTGGAATCTAGTGAGCTGGAGGGTAGGGGAACGTGTTCGATAACAGATTTTCTTAGAGGCGAAGTTGGGAGAAGCTAGTCAGCAATTTTTCATTCCACTGTTTCGTAACCATAATTTTTTAGGTATACTTTCATATAAGAGAAAATTCCCTTTTCACTCATGTCCGTTGGTGGTAATGAAGTTGCTTCTTTATCCGCTTTATCTACTTTTCATTCCCTTCTTTACCTCTATGTGCTGGGATCCAAACTATAGAGATGAATGTGCCGTTGTTTACTTGGGTAAATAAAAGTTCTTGTACTCTTTGGATTATGGGATTTTTAAAGGATCTGTTGACAATTGCATTCAAGGTAGCCAAAGAGTCTGAATGAATCATTCTTTTACGGTTTTCTTTATTATGGGAGACTAATGGCTTTAAGAATGGCCCAGGCTTCGCAAGACAAGCTAGAAAAATATTTCGGTAACCTGAATTTATAAGTATTCTGAGGGGTTGCGGAAACAGTTGCTCAACCCGCTTTGTTTTCATACTTTGATCCATCCGTATATACTTTTTTCTAAATCACTGTAGTCTTCATAAAGAGAATTCAGATGGGATGAAAAAATTTTTGGAGAGATTACAGATTTAGAAATCTGTGCAATCATTATATTAACAGCAGGTTTAAAAGACTGCCAATGGGGGATGGGATGAATCCTTCTCTGTAGAATGCGAGGGGTTTCAATATTCAATTCATCTTGATAAGTTGGGATTCTTTCCGTAAGTGGTTTTGGATAATTCACATGGATTGAATGGTAATCTGTTTTAATAGGGCTGAAGATATATTTAACGGTCGGATTAATTGAGGAATTCAAAATCGAGTAGCCAATTTCAAAACATAATTGTTTACGGTGCAAATCGTGAGGGGAGAAATCCTGCTTCTACAATAAGGCTGTTGCTAGGGCTTGACTTAAAGGCACCTAAACTTATTCGACATGCTGAGTTTATAATAGGGTCCAGCGTCTGCAGGGTAGATTTGTTTGCTGAGCTATAGATTACACTTCAGTTCTCTAATTTGGCATGAATAATGTCACGATAAGCATTAATTAAACACCTCCATTCTGCACCCCATTTTCGAGAAGCTAATATCTTCAGTATGTTCAGCCTGGATGTGCATTAGATTTTTAGCAGGGAAATGTGGTCCTTCCATGTGTGCTTTTGGTCAAAGGTCATGCCCAAGATTTTACAAGAATACATTCTACGAATTTGGTGATCTCCAATTAAGAGGGTAGGATTTTCATTTAAAATTTTTGAGTTTCTGCAGATAATAACGAATTTAGATTTGGTTCTTGAACGGGAGAAACCAGAAGAACTTGCCAAAGTTTGAATTTTGTTCAAGTTTTCTTGCATTATTTTAGTTGTTATTCGGAGATATTTACCACAGCATACAATAAAAATATCATCAGAGAAGAAAAATAATGTACTTGGAGCTTCAATAATACTGCTTATTTCATTAATTGCGATCAAAAATAAAATCGCACGAATAACTAAGCCCTGAGGGAGGCCATTCATCATTTCCCTGCGTGTTGATATTTTATCAAACATGTGTACACTCAGATATCTATGTTGCAGAACATTTTTCAAAAAAGCCAATAATTTACCTTTAAAAATGACTAAAATTGGCCGGTTCAGTTTTTCGCAAATTTCTGAAAAAATAACAATGTTTGAAAAACGGATTTCACCAGTGAACTCGCCATTCGATTCCGGGATGGGATATTGGTTTTCAGCGGAATCGAGATTCCGTCCGAAATCGACAATTTTCGTCGATCGTCGAAATTTTGCGTTTTTGGCTTGCACGAGAAAATGGGCAGAAAATGCACTTTTCTGAAAAATTATGAAAAATATTTCTATTTAGGAAGTAAAATACGATTTCAAACTTTTATAGAGATCTGAAAAATTCCAATATTTACCGCATTTGGACGAGAAATAAGCCCTGAAAAAAAATGACTGAAAGTGGCCGGTTCAGGTATTCGCGAATTTCTGGAACACTAACAATCTGTTTGAAAAACGGATTAGACCAGTGAACTCGCCATTCGATTCCGGGCTGGGATATTGATTTTCAGCGGATTCCAGATTCCGTGCGAAATCGACAATTTTCGTCGATCAAAATTTTGCGTTTTTGGCTTGCGCGAGAAAATATGCAGAAAATGCAATTTTCTACAAAATTATGCAAACTATTTCTATTCAGGAAGTAAAATTTAATTTCAAACTTCCATATAGTGTTGAAAAATTCCATTATTTACCGCATTTGGACAAGAAATGAGCCCTGAAACGAATTTATAAAAAAATTACCCAAATGGTAAGATCAGTTTTCGCGATTTTTTGGAAAACTAAAAATCAGTGAAAAAACGGATTTCACCAGTGAACTCGCCATGCGATTCCGGGCTAGGAAATTTATTTTAGGCGGATTTGATATTTCGTCCAAAATCGACAATTTTCGTCGATCGACGAAATTTTGCGTGTTTGGCTTGAACGAAAGAATGGAAAGAAAAAGCATTGTTCTGAAAAATTATGCAATCCATTTCTGTTCAGGAAGTAAAACACGAATTCAAACTTTAATACAGCGTTGGAAAATTCCATTCTTTACCTCATTTGGACGAGATATGCGCCCTGAAACGAATATTTAAAAAATGACCCAAATGGCAAGTTCAGTTTTTTGCGAATGTCTGGAAAACTAACAATCTGTTTGAAAAACGGATATTAGGAGTGAACTCTTCATGCGATTACGGGATGGGAAATTGATTTTCAACGGATTCGAAATTCGGTCCAAAATCGACAATTTTCGTCGTTAGGCGAAATTTCGCGTTTTTGTCTTGCACGAAAGAATGTACAGAAAAAGCACTTTTCTGCAAAATAATGGAAACTATTGTTATCAGAACGTAAAATACGATTTCAAGCGTTAATACAGTGTTGTAAAATTCCATCATTTACCACATTTGGACGAAAAAATGGTCCTGAAACAACTTTTTAAAAAATGACCAAAATGGCCGGATCAGTTTTTCTCGAATATCGGGAAATACTATCAATCTATTCTACTATATATGGCTATTTGATAGTGCATGTTTGCATGCATATTTTAGCATTTGATAGTACATGGTAATCCGACCTCTAGTTATTACTGTGGTGCCATACGAATGTAATCAGAACACAGACGAGAGGAGGTTGTAAGAACAGTAAGGTTATTCATAAACTAGGCCATAGTCAGAAATAACTATTTGCACTGCTTACAATTAACTAAATAAATAGAAACCACTGCTAGGAGAGATCTTTTAGTGAACGGCTCCCACACCGCAACATACGACCAATATTCCTTGTGCGGAGCACCGCTGAGTCCTACTACATGTCTCCTAGTTACGACAATGAATTGCCTGTCCCTTGCCCCCACGCACCACTATCACAAACTCACGCACACGCTGCTAGGAACCAAGAAGAACTAGTCATTGTTCTCGTGGCCTTATATAGGACTTTCAGCGCTACCCGCCGCCCCCATTGCCTCCGCCCTACCGTCGCGTCCACACTAGGACAGAAAGTCTCGGTGCGTCATCGCCGCTTAGCTACAGCCTTTGTTAAACATTCTAATACATTTTTGCTGGTCCGGCGCTTCCTGATATTACCTCACTTGCTCAGAGATGTGCAGAATCTGCAAGTAAATGTGAATGAGAGGGACAGAGAGCGGCAGAGACAGAGACAGACAGGGACAGGGGGAGGGAGGGAGAGACAGTGAGAAAGGGTGATGGGAGGGGAAAGAGGGAGATGAAGGGCAGAACGTCTGCCGGGTTTTCCTAGTATAAACTAAATTCCAATTTCGTTCTTGGGAAGTAACAAAATTCCCTGCAGTGTAAGGTTAGTAAGGTTTCGTTCCAGAAGCAGTATCGTTTCTGGTTAATATATTTCTGGCGCACTTAAGTATTTAGTTTGGTTAGTTTCAGGCCTGTGAAACAAACTGTTGCGTTGACGCGCGTCCTCTTACGCTGATGACGTTGCGTTGCCCACGAGTCACTTAATGCGCGTCGTAGATTAACTCTACATCTTTCGCGAAACAGCGCTCGTAGCGACGCACGTTGTTGCCAACGCGCGTCATCTTGACGTACGTTGTAGCTTGAGAGTCTTGCTTGAGTTGTGACACGCATCTACGCAACGCTCGTGACGCAACGTTAGTGCGCGTTTGACTTGATGAGCGATGTGTGATGACGCGATGAGCACTACGACCAATCGTGAAATACCTTGTTTTGTTCGTTTCGTTTCTTCTGTCATCTCTGATCTCCACAAAGATTGGAGATTAACGGTGAAATTAATTAGAAAATATAAAGATTTTCCCCTTTAATTGTATATATTTCCGATTTGTATATGAAATTGAATTCCCAGACTGGGGTTGTTGAAAGATTACTTGCACCATGAAGGCGTTATTTCTCCTCTGTGGCCTAATAAGTGTCCATGGCCTTTAAGGTGGAAGAAAGAGAATGTTTGCAGATTATGCGTCTTTAATGTGTGTGTTCTTTTCGGGCATTTTTGTGCACAGCATTGTGCCCTTTTACTAACGTCAGGAGGTGCGCGCGAGCAGCTCGGGTGCAAATGTGAAAATCAATGAAGGGTGGGGATGAGATTCACTCTAGGAGTGGGGATCACCAATTAGAAAGCGCAATTCGAACCATAGCACGTAAATTTAAGGAGCAATCGACGATAACATAACGGTCACATACAGTTCAAGTAATATTGCTTTTTGTATTATATTGTAAATGTTTGTTGTCGATATATGACAGTGCGAAATATGAAACTACAACGAATTATACATATTAATTTGGACACCGAGTATTATAATTGCTTGTAGAGGCTGATAATATAATTCGCTTTGCTACAATGTAATCACAAATTTAGTGTTTTGTTAAACTCAAAATTATAATGCTTTTTTTATTAATGATGACATCAATATTTTTTCATTAACTATATTTAATTGAATAAGAGCTTCTATTAAAACAAAACATTATTCTGAAAAATCATGATTATTTTCTGCTTAAATTTTGGCAAGAGTCGTTTACGACATCATGTAAAAATATTAAGCTCTTTGCATTCTATTTAACAATACCCATCATAACTTCATGATTGTCCGCAACATATTGTCACGGAGGTTTGCTCATTGATCTCTTTTATTCAGTTTCATAATGGGAGAAAATGGTCACCAATATATGTGGTATTAAACATTACCCTTCTTAAATTGCCAAATATTCTATTTTTATGTCAAGCTTCATTAAAGAGATTGATCTCATAATTTTCATTTTGTTATTATTTGGAGATTAATGATTGATTGTTCATCAGGAATATTATAAATTGAATTTTTTGTTAGAATTAAATAATACAATTTTTAAAAAAGCTACTGCTTTGAAATATTGCTTAAGAATCGCAATGAGCACTTTTTTTTTAATTCAAAAAGGAAAATACATATAATGGTGGATACAAACGTGGATATACAGCAGTGGACAAAGTGTAAACAGTGAATTATGGCCCTTGTAACTTGAAATACTAGACATAATCCATTTATACAAGTATGCATATAATTCTGCAGCATGTATCATTGGATTAGACGCCCAGGCATTCAATCTACGTGGTCGCGTCGTGCTACGTCAGACTTCTCCCCTCCCCACAAAGCTTCCTACTCCCCACTATACTGCGATTTTTTAAAACTTTGTCCCTGATAGGAATTAGCTGTTTTGCTGCCATCCAATCGGGAGCTTATAATTCGCTTAAGTGACGTCACTACGGTGACTTTTAAGCTACTGATTGAATGAAACCGGCAACAGCTGATTCCTCTCAGGGGCAAAGTTACGAAAATCGCAGTATAGTGGGGAGTAGGAACACTTTCGGCACTGTTGGTCCGCAAGTCTGTCCGAGACGATCGGCTCGCAAGTGCAGAATGCCCGCGGGAGGTGTTGTGCAGGCCTGTTTTTGGGTGTTACTAAGTAAATTTCATGTTTTAAGTGGATTAATTCAGTTCAATACCACATGTATACATGTATTATGTGTATATGTATTCTTCTTTCTTCTTCTTCTTCTTTAGAAACGTGCACAAGCTGCCACTAGTTTACATAACTCCCATATTCGTGTTGATATAGTCCAATTCTTATATCTTTTAGGGATTAGGAGCCCATTCCTCAGTGTGAGATCTCACGGATTACCAGCAAGACCAAAGAATTTGGGGAAGGGTTAAGCTTCAAAGGAGATACTTGAGGAATTGGGAATGTCCCCATACCCCAAACACATCTCAAACATCCACATCTTACATGGGATTTGAATCCACATTCCTGGTGTTCTTTTACTGGGGTGCATCTGCCCCAAGCCTCTATACCAGTGGGTCAACCAATTTTAAAATTAATGAATTTTTGATTTAAAATAAAATTAAACTAAGCACATGCTGTATTAATGATCTTGAAAAAATGAATGTTCGCCTAATAAAAAATATTATTCCTCAAAAAACAAACATGATACATGAAGTAGAAGATAGGAAATAAAAAAATACTAGTAACATTCATAGATTTATCCTTTTGGGGATAAATTGCTAATATATTTTCTGTATTGTTTTAAAAAAAGCAAAATAGTAACAAAGTTAAATGTACACAGTCTGGAGATCACTTTTCTTCCTTACATTTTTCAAATTTTTAAATTCTTGAACAGATAGGTCATCATTGCAGAAACAGACAATTCTCATTGCAACAAATAAAGAACATGGGCTGTGACTAACAAATAACAATATTCAACAAGAGCTAGTCTGAAACATGAAGGATTAGTGACAACTAACAGCCGGTTGTTACACAGAACACCAAACTGCCTAAACAGCTCTATTGTTGAGGGTAAGACTGAAGCACAGTGGAAGCAATGGTTGTTTTCCCATTACCAGCACTGCCATTACCCTGTGTCACTACCAGGGTATACTACATAAACCTGAACAAACATTTAGGCAACATGGGAGTGGCCAGCTATTGAACTACTGTGCAGTGAAATTTAACATCCAGTACACAGATAGCTAGATGGAAAAAAAGTAAATTGCACAGTTTAAGACATTAATTTTTATGATTTTCTTTGAGTCAGAGTTTTTTACTGTTAAAGATATGCATAATAGAACAATTGATTTCTCCCAAGAAGATGCCTGCAGTTCAAACACAGAAATCAACATTTCAAATACAAAGGGAATCCAACCTTATGATAGGGATCTTTAACAAACTACATTTTCAATTTTCAACACAGTGGAATGTCGTCAGAGGCTACTGTGGAGCCAAAGCTACTCTCTCTTGAAAAGGTGGGCTAGGAGTCCTATCATTGAGATTCTCTTGCAATCCTATTTCACATTCAAGCGCACAGCAGTTATTCAATACCATCTCCAAAAAAATATGCACTTATTAAAAATACTCATTTCTCTGTATGTATCCCTGTTCACAGGCGCAATGCAAAATTACTAGTTAGTCCACCTGGACATACTGCAGTGTTTTCGCTGATTGAGAGAGCAGAGGAAGGTAGACAGATTTAGACTTTTCAATGAATTAACTGTCAACCTTCCCTGGGGCAGAGCTGCTGATCAGCCAACCCCTTAGTCCCTCGAGTCTACTCCATTCCCACAAAACATGCACCAGGCACTAACAAGGAAACTCCTCCATTACAGTTTCAGGGGTGCAGAAGTGGGAAACAAACAAGCATTGATATCTGAAGCCTCAATCCCAGACAGACACAGGTATACAAGAATAGTTCTTCATAAACAGGTTTTTCAAAAATGGTTTCTCCACTGTTACACAAATCATTTCTAGGACTGCAACCCATTACACATTTCAACCATGAGTTAAATGGAAGAAACGAGGAAGTATAACTATGTAACAACATGCAAAAACACATATCATTCATTTCATGCAAGCAAATTCGCTGTTAACAATGACACCAAACAATGTTTCTGTTGTAGCAATTTTCTCTTTTTATTGACATCTATCAACATCTTCTAAACTATCTTCATAGATAACTTACTTCAAGAATAAATAACTTTAAATTTCATATTATCATTATTCCTCCAAAGTCAAGTGTTCAAAATACCTTCCACTGCTCAGTAAAATCATAATTTACCAAATTTCTCTTCATAATATATCAATTGTTAGGGTAGAAAAGCATTATGCTATCTTGCAAATGCACATGGAAGAAAAAATATCCAGATCTTAATAATGATCATAAATCAGAAATAAATAAAACATGTCCAAACAAAATACTGTATTTTTCAAATCAGCATTCGTAATGTTACTGAATCTGTTACAGCACAAATGTAATGGCAAATAAATAAATAAACACAATTTGCTTAGCCTATCATATCGGAATTTCACAAAATTGTCACTTATGTGTAAAATGCAACACAGTACCTTGACCATTGTGAATTTCATTCAAGAAAATGAATTTCCTGATCACATTTCCTTTGAAACTTTATTAGAAATGTATAAGAGATGCTAGTCATTAAGAAACATTGTTAGATATCTTTTCAAGTCACAGTACACTACTTACACATACATACTAGGGAGAAAATTTCCAGTTGTATTTAAGAAACATTCACAATAGCAAGAGATACAATCACACTGCAAATTCACATTCAAAATGTATACTAACACAATATCAAACAAACAGTTTTGAAGTTCTACTAAGAAAATGTCTCATATATTTTGACTGATATACAAGGAAAGGGCATTCATTATACATTACAGTAGTAGTAGCAGCAGCAACAATAAGAATTAAAATACTGATAAAATAAGGCACTTGTAAATATACATATCTATTATTAAGAATTGTCGGACAGGAATAAGAGGAACCCACTGAGCACACCATGTCTGAAACTGTCACATAAACTTCTTTACATCTTTGAGGACAGAGCAGAAAGATAATATTTTTGCTGTGGGACTCATCTGATGTGAGAGAGCCTAAGAGACATCCTCCAAGCAACAGCCTTTGAACGACAATTCCAGTCATTTTTTTTTTTTCAATTTGCAGCACCATCTTTGAAAATGATTAGTGCTTAGACAGTCTTGTATTGTTACTTGACAATTGAACAGTTCAATTATTGAAATTTTAATTTCTCATTGTTCATCATTATTCACAATCAATGAATCAGAGAAATTCATGTGTATACATTCTTAACTCTTTCAATGGTCCTTCTTATTCCGTTCAGATTGTAATAAAAAAAAATTAACCCCTCTCAGTCAACACAAGCTACAAGCATACAGGAAGGCACCACAAAGTGCAACAAGTGGGGTTGTAATTATCCCACTTCAACCCATGCATTCATTTCTTTCTTTGTTTTGTTTCAGACCTACCATTGACACAGCTGCACAGCAGTATGTAAAGCTTATCTTTTATTAAAAAATAAAAATAAAAAACCACCACTCCTTTGCAAACACAGTTTGCTGGTTTTTCCACCAAGACTTCTCACTTCCATTACACACAACCAACTTTTGCAGTCTCTGCCCCACAGGTGCAATTTTAGTGCATTTCTTACAAAACTTCTGCACCCAAAACTCATACACAATCTTAATTGTTCATCAAAATAGACTGAACATCACACTTTCAACAATATCAATTTGGACTTTGTGGTCAGACTAAAGATTTTCCGTACACAGATGTACAAATTAAAACTTGTACTAAATCTTCCGTGAATGTTAAGATTTAACAAGTGTTCAGAATTTTACCATTTGAGACTTGACCCTCAATCCATATTAATAAATAGAAAACTCATCTCAGAAATGTTTAAATCTTAAGATTCAACCACACATCTGCAAGCAATACAGATGTTAGCAGCAAAAAAGTCATGCCTCCGAAAGAATGTAGGTAATTCCCAGAGGATGTAGGTCCCTGAACCATGTAACAATGAATTTTCAAAGAAGATACATTTGCTACTTGAAAGAAGAATGAATCATTTCTGAGTGAAGTTTTCCCTTGGAATCTCTTAGAAACTATTGTGCCAGAATGACTGAGCAAGCTGTTCATTGCTGGGCAGCGACTACAGGGCAACGTTTTGCAAAATGAACATAAGAAGTGCACTGAGGCCTGCTGCCACAGGCAGGGTTAGCACCCATGCAGAGATGATGTTCCTAGAAGCAAAGAGCAAACCTTTTTAAAACAGGCTGTTTTCAGAAAATTAAAAACATGATACTAATGAAAAACAAAGCATTCTTTCCTATCAACTTCACCAATGTATACAAAAAAATCCGACTATTTAATCCTACTTTTCTGGTGCCCAATAAATAACATGGGCCTATGAAACTCATTAATTTAAATGTGTGTTTTGGTTGATTACTATATAGAAAATGTTCATCTGGTACAAGGCTATTTCTTTTATCTTTTCACTTTCTGCTTGTTCTTCCAGATGTTACTATAATTTTTTTTTTTCCCTCCTCCTTTTCTTTCCCATTATCTGTATCAGAATTTTAAACAGAATACAACCTCTGATTAGTCCACAAGGGAAGAACTAATATCAAATGGTAGGAAATAAGACAGTAACTGCAAGCCAATATTTTCTGGTCACATCAATAAAATTATATTATAGTTAAAGTGAAACTTCCATTTCATGCAGAAAAGAATGCTTTCATTACAAGGATCTCAGAAATCTGAGTTACTCTTTGGATGTTTATAAATAGGAAAGCATATCATTTATTTTTTGTGCAAAAAGTATTCATTCAGGAGAAAAAATGCAGACAAAAGCAGAACTTATTTCTGAAAGAGGGGATTTGAGGATTTACTTTTTAAAAAAAATCCAATAGGTACTGTGAATATGGACACATACATGAACTGGCGAGTGCTGCAGGGGCGTATGGGCATTAAGAGAATAGAAATATAGTAAACAACACACAATTAAAATTTTCCACATACCATACTTCAAAATACTGAACTTATTTTACAGCTAGGGAAGGTCTTATAGTGCAATTGAGCGGTAGTAATAGCTTTATATTAGTAATTTGCAGTATGAAGCCAAGTTAAAAAGAAGTAGGGCAGCAGAGCTCAAAATAAGTCAAATTTCTTAATTAAATTATACGTTTATAAGCATTATAACTTCTGATAGAACACTGGTTTCAGTTCTATGGATTATATCTAGAATGATAACACGAGTTCTATCAAAATGTGACTATTATTGCTTGGATCAATATCCACTGCCTGACTACACATATCTGAATAGTGTGTGCTAAATTTTACATTGAATGGGTTGTAGGCAGGCAAAATACTTGAAAAAAAGTACTTCAGAAACAAAATACTGCCTTGAAAGTATTTTAGATACAAAATAGTATTTTAAAATACTTTTGAAAATACAAAATACAACCAATAGTGATTCAGAGTCACAATTTATTTCTCAAAACTTGGCTGTGATTTACAATTGAACATGTTTCCTTTCAACGTTACTAGTTTTTCAGACATTCTATTACTAACATTGATAAGGATCTCATTCCATTAATAACAAATTTTGATTCAATTTTGTTTGATATTTTCCTTTTTCCTACATATTGAAGAACTCTAATGTTAAACCTGTTTGTTTTAACTTCTTGGCACTAGTATCCCTATTCCCAATGCTATTCATTTTCCTCTTAGGTGAATTTGATCTTATAGACCAGGGATGTCCAACTTGCAAGGCCTCAGGGGCTACGATTAAAACTTATTACTTGGGCGATCCACAAATGACTTCCACATATTGTTCACCTCATAAGTTTGCCCAGCTGCTCTGAAACAGGGTGGGAAGCGGTAGGGGAAAGAATAGAACCATCCGTGATATCAGGTTGTATCATGCAGCAGGGAAACACATAGGATGATTTGAGTTTTCGAATTTACTAGAAAAAATTCTTAAATGTAAACTTAATCTAGTTTTACTTTCTTGTGCTTACACAATCAGGAGAAAGTCATGTAATGCTGCGAGAAAAAATGGCAAATTTTGTGTGGAAAAAAATCTTATTACACGGTCCTGGTAACAAAAAAGTGAATAAATCCTGTTGCTGAATTTAGAAAACATCCTCTCTCATACATTATGTAGCCAGAATCCATGATTTGTGTGTCCTTGATAGGTACCAAAAAATTGAATGAAAGCTAAACATCTGTCTGTCCGTTCATTTGTGAACAACGCTAGCGGCTAAACCATTCAGCTGATTTCATCAAAACTGATATTTGCCAATAGGTCTAGCTGATGTTGTGGCCCCTTGAATTTAAAATCGATATTTTAATTTTGGAGGGTGAACATGAAGCCGCTGGAACATTTTCCAAATTTTAAAAAAAAACTGCTCCATCGTTTTTGATTTAATTTTGTTGATGGATAGTATGAAGAACATTTAAGAGAATAATGCAAGTCTCATGCTCACTGAAAACTCTGATTTTTCGAAAATTGCAAAAGTTCAATTTTTTTCGGTGTCTTCCTACAACTATAATTATGAAGATAGAGAGTTTTTCCCGTAATGAAATCTGTTCCTTAAAGACAGATTTGAAATAAAGCCATGTACAATTTTTCGAAAATTCAAGTACTTTTCCCGTAATTTTGCGTGAAAGTACGTGCTGTTTTAGCACCACTAGTTACATTAGATGTTGACTCCCACAGGGCGCATGTGCTGGGCGCACAATATTCTCGCCCAACATGGATGCCAGCGACTTCCACTTTGACTAATGACCTTTCGTGGTCCATAATAAATGGCTGCCAGTTGGACAAACCTGTTCTACACCAATCATCTTTATAGTTCTCATATTCACTTATCACACCACAATGGATTCTCTAAAATGTGTGAAGAAATTATAAATTTTGTAGTAAACAGAATGAACAGTGAGTCTCAGTCTATTGTACATCATTTTGTGCATTTAGAACTTATACTGCTTTATCACTTACTGCTATACTGCTTATTAGTAGCTTCAATGCTTCATGTACGCCTTAAAATTTGTTGTTGGAATTTTAGGAACCACTTATTATTGTTTGTTTGGCAGGCTTACAAATTTCACATGACACTTTCCCTTTCACGCCATAATCAATAACAGTGAAACATATACCATCCAGAATAGGATATTTTGATGGTTTATCAATTTCCACACTTACTATATCATAAGTAGACCATGGATATTTAGGTAAAAACCTTTTTTTTCCTGGGTGACTTGTACTAAATGAAGTGTTATATTTACATTTTGGATTTATTTGAACAAAAACCCGTCAATATTATAGTGCCTTAAAGAGCTTATTTCAATAATAATGCCTACACAAGCTCATTTCACTTTTATGAACCTAAAATGAGGCTAATTTGCTTAATTTCTTTTGTCTGTGGCTTCTTTTAACTTTTTTCTTCCATATCTGCAGATCAGACAAAGATGATATTAATTCGAGAAATTAATATATAGGACAAGGATCTTGTGATAAAAGTCTCCATGCTTCTACTTCTTGACTTCGTGGAAAAGTCTACCTCCGCTGCTAAGAAAAAGCTATTGAATTTCCACAAAAGAAAAGTGATGTTGGCCAATAAGAGACATTCATTTTCTCTTGAAAACTTGGAGAAGTATTAGTAATTTATCGTGAGGCAGAATACGGTACGAATAATTCTAACTAAAGGACAAACAATTAAAGTTGTTCATAAATAGTTTACAGAATACTGATTCTACATAATACTGATTTATGTTTTTATCATTGAGATATGTATAACAAATGATAAAAAACATATTTCTCATCATCATCTTCATGAACTATTTAGGTACAGGCCCAACGTGTTTCTTTTAAGTGTTGTGTCTTATTTGTGCCTATTCTACCATTTAAATGCTGCTTTAAATGCTCTGAAATGCTGAAAGAACCTATTTTAGACACCTAAAAATCCACGGCCTAATCATAAGATTGGCTATTTGAACAGCGCGAGCACAACTAGCGAGTTACTAGTTCCTATTCTGTGGCGCAAGCCCAAGCATTTAACCAGTGTGCCCAATGCCCTTCCAGACAGTGATGCATAATGTCAGAATATAATGTAACCCGTGTGGTGGTCTCCAAAATCCGTTAACCGATGCTTCCAAAAAAATTTCTTCAGCTTACTTGCTTTTAAATATCAAAAATTTGTGTTATCAACCTTTGTGTTATCCAGATTTGACTGGATATTGAAATTCAAATTTTCAATGGCAGATCAATATATTCATGGTCAATATGATGCTATAATGTGGTATTTGATTATTAAATTTTTCCTTTCTTACTCTTATGAAAGAAGAGAAAGTTTTCTAATTGTGTGTGGGAAACCAGCTAAATTTGAATAATGGTATTATGTTTCAGAGTGTGTACAGGAAGTGAGGTTGCAAGATCAGTGAGTCATGTTTTCATTACATCTGAAATATGCAAATTTTACCAAGTAAGGCCAAATGACCAAATTACTCTTTTCCTTGGACAGATTTTAAAGGTGTTTCATGACCAAATTTGGGTAGGATCTAAAGAGTTATGAAATGCAGGATGAATAAATAAATGTTCTTTAATAGTAAGAATTAGAAAGTTGGAGAAACAAAGCTTCTTTAAATTAATTAATCAACTTTTTAAAAAAGCAGCGGCTGATTTGTAAATTATATACATGTAAGGAAATATGTGAACAAAAACTGCATACATTAAAAAGGAATTCAAAAATAAAAGTAATAATATGACATTAGTCAAAATTAAGGAAATCAAACATTTTGAAAGAGATATGACTCAAGAGATTAAATTAAGAATTCATAATATGCTTTCTAAACCAATACTTGTGTATGGATTGAAAGTTTAGGTAATGAAAAGTAGGGTTTGACAAAGACTGGAGACTATGCAGATGAAATTGCTCGTGCATCTCACAGGAGTCACATTAAGGGATCGTCGGAAAAGTAAAAATATTAGATGAAGAAAGAATAAAATAAAGAATCTAGTAAAAGAAATACAGGAAAGTCAAAAGAAATGGTTTTCTCACATCAATAGAATGAAGCAAGAAAGACAGCATAAGTATAAACTGTTATGACAAATATGTGGGGTAACCATAAAAGAAATAGATGATGCTGATGATGAAATTAATATAGTTCTTGCCAATGAGGAACTTTTATTAACAAGTATTGAAACTAATCTCTAATAATTTTAACAGAATTTTCAATTAAGTCAAAAACATGAGAAATGTAGCTATTAATACTTACTTGAATAATTTCCAATTCACTCCCTCTTTACTGGAAGATGCCCATCCAACAAAAACCACTGAACCAACTTTACAATGTGTGGTGGAAATTGGCAGACCAATTTGGGATGCAAGCAATACTGTAAATGCTGCTCCAATCTCAATAGTAAAACCCCTGAAAAAAGTATGAATATCTCACAAATACATTTCCACAGTTACAAATAAATATCTCTATTGTTAAAAAAAAAAAAAAAAAAAAAAGTACCTTATTTATTCTGACAAAGGCAGACTCTTATCATTATTTGAGGAAGTTTTGTACAACTGGTTACCTGTTTAAAATTTTAGATTTCAAGAAAACCATTACTTAGGTAGTTCTGGGCACATTATTCAAATAATCTGTGCTGCAGCTCAGTTGTGGTGAGTGATTGGAGAGGGATGAGATAAGCACCATGAGCTTCTTGCTTAAGGGGTGGGATCTCCCCTGGATGCCAGTACAGCCATGACAGCACTTGCTCTCTCAAACCACTCAATGCAATGCAGCTCCAGTGCACACCTTTCATAACATTCTGGGAAACAGCAAAGCTGCCTTCTCTTTCTGTTTTATTGATTCCGAAAACAAACTTTTTGACAAGAAACAGGTTCCAGAAGATTTCCTCATATAATAATATGAATCAAACTGAAAGTGTTATTGATATAATTGAGGAACCTCGAAATTTCCTAGAATTTCATTTTTGATACCTTCTTTCTTGCTGTTTACCTTCAAGTTTTTACTTTTCTTATACAGATTCTACTTTGTTTCTCTTTATTTTTATGCCAGTTATTTCAAAGAGGAATTTAATAATTCTCAACACTGCTAACATGCATAATTATTTTATTCATCAATATGGCTGTTGTGCATAACTCTTGAGAACAATTTACATTAGTTGTGTTATATTTTATTTCCCAACAGAACTTCTACATCTAAAAAACCAACTATGAATCTTCTATTTATCTTCTTGAGACATTTTTTGCCTTATCTTATGACAATTTTATTAATACTGCACAATTTGTCTGGCTTTATACTATTCATAATATTTTCATTAGTCTGTTTAAGGCAGTCTCTCTCGTGTCATATGTATTTACATAGGTTTATGTACCTTCAGTGTAAATAAGCCGCAAACCAATAAGTGCTTCATTAGCATAGTCAAAACACAAAAGGAGACAAAATTTTATTAATCCAAAAGATGTGCAAAACTCTTCTTGGGATAAATTCAATTACAATGGTATCAACCAACTGTCATTTTCTGACCCATGATACTTTGAATCATTCTAATTTGCAGAAAATTTTCACCCTTCTTTATTTTTTATTTTATTTTATTTTTATTTTTATTTTTTTATGTAGGAATTTTATTTAAACTTTTTTTTATGCCTTTGTGTATTAATACATTATTTTTCCCAATATAATGTTTTCTTGGAATCATTCCAAATATCTCAAAAAATTAGTAGAATGCGCCTTGACACTTGTTAAAGACAGAATTTAATTAATAATACTTACGTGGAAGCTGTGATCTTGGTGAGATCTTCACCAATAGTCTGAATAACACGTCTGCCCCATATCCATAAACCAACAGCAATACCAACACCTCCATATAACAGAATGTAAAGTGGTGATTCTGATTTCTGAGCCACAGAACCTTCAGTGTAAATGAGCCATAGAGCAATTAGGGGTCCAATAGCATTGCTGAAAAAGAAAAGGATATATTTCACAATAGTAAAAAATCAGAAAAGTAAAAAAATAAAATTATTCTCTCATTAGTCTAATAATAAAAATCGGTCTTATGGTAATTTAGCAACAAAAAAAGAAAAGGAAAAAATGAGAAGGGGAAGAAAAAGGATAATCGAGAGCAAGTCAGAATATATCTTGTAAAAGCATAATATTGATTACAGAACCAAAGTACCATGATCTATGAATGATTTTTAATTTTTTAAGGATTTTTTCAATGACAGACTTAATGCTACGTGATTCACATTGTAAAACTAATAGAAAATAGAAGCAAAGTAATTAAATTTCTTCAGTCATACATAAACACAACTTACTTTTTTTTGAAAAATTATTATGCTTATTGTTCAATTAAATACGGCAAAATTAATGCTCAAAACTGAATCTTTTCTTGAAATATTAAATCAATTTTTATACCAACCTGACATCATTTCCACCATGAGCAAATGCACCAAATGTTGCAGTAAGAATTTGGAGGGAAGAGAAAAGTTTCTTTATGGCATGTGGTTCATCAGCATCACCTTCTTCTAATGTCAACTGTCCCACTTCAACATCTGGTTTCTAAACAAAATTGGCAAATATATTACTAAAAAAAAATCAAGTTAAACATAACTTCTACAATAAACACTTGAATTTTCAGTTAGCATCTCCAAGCTCTAAATATTATCTATTAAGGGGATGGTATGAATAAATATACTACATATAATAGTGTAAACAACCTATCTCAAACCTGAAAACTCAAAATGAAAATTTTTGAGGAAATGCTTATGATAGGAACAGTGCTGGAGCTAGACAATTTTGGGCCTGAGGCAATGCTGAAACGTACTCCCCCCCTAAACAATTAAAAATGTAAAAGTTGTATCAAGAAATAATACAAGTTATTTTATTTCAACAAATAAAAAAATTCCAATGTTTAAGCTAGAACAAGTTTTTGGAAATGTATTTTAAAAAATAGTTTTAAGTTAAAGTATTTCCACAATGAGTTTAAAATGCTAAAAAAATGTGTTGTGTTTAGTTAGCTTTTAATACAATCGCTTGTTAAATACAAAAAAATAATAAATATACATTTTAGTAGAAATTATTTTAATGTTAGCATCATTTGATTACATACGTTTTTCCGTTTCGTAGATACTCACAGTAAATATAACTCTCATATGTGTATTGGAATATGATTATTATTTAATAAAGTTACTTTTTGTCAACAATTTGCAATCATTTTATAACTTAATTTATTTTCAACACCTGCAATATTAATTTTTTACTGCAAAGGAAATATTGATGCTAAAATTACAAATCTATTTACATACATTTCTCTTAATAAAATGTATTATATTAAATTAATCGTTGTTTACTCATCATGGATCTTGAATTTTAATGGTGTTAATGAATGTATTTTCATTATTTGATCATATATGTATGATCATATACTGATCATATATGTAAAATTACAATAACAATTTTCTTGAGTTCTAATTTCTTTTTCAATTTTTTTCCATCAGTCCCCATTATTGAGCCCTTTGATGCATGGGGCCCTGGGTAATCACCTGGTTGGCTCATGCCTAGCACTGGTCCTGGATAGGATAGGAAATGACAGGAATAAAACAACAGTACTTATCTTCAAGGATAAAAATATGCTAATAATTTTTATAGCAAGTACAGCAACTGTCAATTTGAAGGATAGATATCGATATAGATATTTTGTGGATAATGTATGAAATGTAGATATTTTGTATTTGGCTACAAGAAAATGGTATCGAAAAAAATGATCCTAATTTACCTTGCAAAAATTATGTAGGAAAGGATGCAAACATTTTGTATAATTTACCATAATAATTATCTCAGTTGACACACAAAATTTATCCCAGTCACTCAACAAAACATTACTACTACCTATTTATGGTATTTATCTTACAATGAAATTGATCAAAATTTTATTAGAAAACACCGAAAATCTAATGATTAAGAATCATGAAAATTTAAATTGTACATTCATATGTATTACGCTTTGATCTATTCTGCCACAAATCAAGCATAAAGTTGTAATCGAAGTAGAGTTTCAAGATTTTTACTAAAAGGAAATGATTCAGCATCATCTTTCCACCACTTTCAGTGAGGACAATACCCCAAAAGACTTCTTCAGATAAGGATATAACTTACCTAATATGAGCTGGACTAAAACAAAAAAGCTCTAAAATATGAATGTTATTCATGATTTCAACTTACCACTGGTTCAGGTGTTCGCTCCTTGATTAATGGTACAGCACTACTGTTTGGTGAAAGTCCTGAAAACAATATCATATAGTGATAACATTATTTAGGGTCTTTAATACCAATTTGTAATATTAAGCATGCTTGACATGGCCATTCTTAGCCTATTCCAATCATTTTTTGATAATTAGAATCTGAAGGTTTAGGCTCTCTCTCTTTTTTTTTTTAATAAGTACAGGGGCAGGTAATTTTAGAAGTTTGATGATCTCACTCCAAATGAAATAATTATGTCATCTACACATTACAAATGCAATACTGCAACAATTAAAGAATGTATAATTACAACTCATACAAGAAATTGGACACACACAAATTCATACAATTCTCAATATACAAAAATTCATAAAACTATATAAAAAATGGAAAAAGTATTTGGACAAGAAAAAGACAAACACAATCTATCACAAGGACTATCACTTCTTCCCTAATTATGATCCTTCCAAGCAAAGGCAAACTTGCCTACATCACACAATCTGTCTTCTCAGAAATGTTTAACATTTGCAACTTCCAGTTGCAAGTAGTCTAAATCAAGGCTTATGGCTTTGGATGAATTTGAAGAGGTGGTAATATCTCAACGCATGATAATCCTGTGTCTCAAACTAATGCATTGAAGAAATCAAATAAATTACACAATATTTTTTAATTTCAGAGCTCTTCAGGATTTCAACAGTTTTTAATGAATGGTAAAAATTAGAGTCCAGCCATCATTAATTGAAATAATGCGCAGAACTAAATCAACAAAAATCCTATTCCTAATGATAATATGTGAAAACCATAATTCTCTTAATTCATAACTAGAATCAAATTAGAGGTGAGCATATTACATGGGAAAACTAGATAAAATTTTAAATTATGAGGTACTTACCCATGTGCAGGTGTAGCATTCCTGACGGAGGAAGTGCTGGAGTCAAGTTTGTCTGAACAGGTGCAGATGTCACTCCAGGAGTCGGAAGAGTAGTTCCATTTCCATTGACAGTAGCTTCCTATAATGATAAGACAACTTTAATACATTCCTGGAACTTTTACAACTGTTAATTGAAACTGCAACAAATAATTGAATAAAGGTTGACAGGAACGTTCACTTTCACAAGATTATTCGAAATAGTACTGACAAATTCTTAAAAGAGCAGATGTCACAAAAAGCAGCTTTATGAGAGTTTTTAATAAATATGAAAAGTAAAAATTAATTTATGAAAAAGTGGAAATGATACCAATTACAATGCAAAGAGGATTTGACAGACATGAGGTATCCCAGAGAATAGATAGAGCCAAACCCACTAATTCTCACCTTCGCAAGGCTATTGTTAATGAATCCATTTGTTTTTGTGCCATTGACAAGAGGAGGATGGTTAACCCCATTGGGTTCCAATGGTTGATGGAGTTGGTGGAATCCACAACAGATGTTGGTTCCAAAGCAGCTGGACCAATTTCTCCTTTTGGACGCTTCACATCTTCTATTGACATGGCCCGTGAGGGTCGCGGACTGGCATCACGAGATGATTCTGCCAGGAAAACTTGTGAATATTGACACCACAGTGGCCAAATGTATTTCCATGCACTTAAGCTTTGCAGTTTATAATTGTCTCGATGTGTTTCTGTATTCAAAGCCTCCACAAAGCCATTACATCCACAGTGGTAGAAGCATGACTTGTGAAGATTAAAAGCACAGGCAGTATATGCATAATATGCATGATGCCAATGCAAAAGTTATAACATATACACATCACACAAATGCTTTCTAAATTTTAATTAATAATTATGACATGCTTTCTCAGTCTCTCACAACAACAAATAACATGCATACAAACTGTGACAGATTGTGTTTGGTCTGGAATAACACTAAGACTACAAAAGACAACACAGACACATAAAAAAAGATAATTTTACAATTGTTAGAAACACTCACCGATGACAAAACATAATGAAAATAAAAAAAAATCGTCTTGCAAATAAAAATCTTCAATTACATGCCACACACGTTGCAAAAGTGCTTTCTTAGTGCAATGCTTGTTGAACAACAATAACAAGTGCAACATTCTTTGAAGTCCATGCCCAATGTCTCTTCTCAAATTTTTCAAAGTATATTCAGGAGCACAAACCATGAATGGGTTTGGGACACTTGGAGCAAGAAAAGAATTAATGATAAAGGAGCAGGGAGCAAGAAACAAATGAGCAAACGCTACCCGTCCGAGGTGCAGAGCGAAAGTCCTCGGTCACCACGTAAACTCCTGTGGACCAGAGCACACAGCTGCATGGGGTTGGCAGGGTGGGGTTCAGCACTGTTTACTGTGCAGCCCAGCCCTGCGGCACACCTTTTGGTTCATAGAGCCAGTTTAATAAATCACATTTTTTAAATAGTTTTGTAAGCAATGTTGGTAGAGCATTAGCTGTAATTACAATACTGATAGGTTTTCTTCAATTCTAACATAAATCACTATTATATCTGTCTATTTAAATTACAGTAAATTAGAGATGTCATATTGTTGACAATAAATAAATAAATTCTATCTTAAAATCCCTGCTCATGCTGACGAGCTTGGCAGCTTGGTAAAATGTTTTTGTTACCAGTAAATTACAGCTAATTGTATTATAAAAGGATGATAATTTTTTAACTGTTAATGAAAATTTAAGAGAGGAAACATTTTAAAACAAAAGCTTTTCATTCTGCAGACAAGGAAGGAAGAGAAAATACTTCAATGTTAAATATGGTTTGTTTATTATAATGAAGGTAATTTACACACCTTCATTCTTGGAAAAATATTCTGCTTTTTATTTTACAGGATTTTAAATTAGTTTTGGAAGTTAAAGCTTTTTTTTATAACAGAGAAAAAGGAAACTTTTATTTGGTCTTATTAAACAATTAGAAGGATTTTACCCCCAATGGTTTCCAAAATAAGATAGAAAATAAATTGAAATAGTAGGAAATGATAGAAATACAGAAGGTAAGGTTTTGTTAGTGTATTAAATAGTATGAAGACAGAAACGAAGTAAGCATTTAATCATGCTTATGACCATCTTTCAACCACACACATGGTTAATTCCCAGGACATTTCAAAACAAATGTGAAAGTTAATATCTAACATAAAGGAAATTTAAGTTAGCTTTTGTTAACTATTTAAGAAGAAAGCTGCCCAAACCCACGCAAGTGGGTAGTCACCCTGCTCCAACCCTTGGAGGAGAGCGAGATCAGCCAGAGACATCATTTGTTAGATCCTAATTTTTTATGCATTCACAAACAATTATATTTAGTCAAGACAGAAAGAGATCAGAAGAAGTCAGGTAAAATTAATAAACAATCTTTATGAAACCACAAACATCAGCATTTTGGCCAATATTTACAGAAACACATTCAAAACAGTTTAAGAAATAGTGCAGTCACTTCAGTTTAAATATTTACATAAGTCCATATGAAATTCAAGAAAATCAGAAAGTAACTTCTTAAAATTAAAATTAAATTTATATTAATTTTTATGCTGCAGGCACAAAACCATTTTTTTAAGTTAATGATAGTACAAGTAATATTTTATATTTACAGTTAAATATTAAGTAATTAATAAGAATGTTTAAATCAAGTTAATTATAGAAATTCAAGTAGCAACACAGCACTGAGAGTAACTTAACAGTGCTGAAGCCACCAACCAAAAGAGCATGCAGGCAGAAGAGGCCCTGTTACCTGTGGAATCCCCGAAGGTAAAGCACACCCCTTGACCTTGCTTGTCCCTGTGCATTTGGACTGAAACACAGAGCAATGGGATGAGTTGTGAAGAGCTGGCACACAGGGCCAAGATGACTGCAGGCAGCTGCTTAGTCGTCTGATTCTTCCAAGCAATTCACTGTTTGGCTAAGCATTGCACTTAGTACATGGATAGGTTAGATTGTAACAGGGAAAAAACCCTACCCCATCCATGTCCTGAGTGTGCTACCTAGTGATGATGCAAGGAGCAAAACCAAGAATAGCCCTGTACTGAAACACCAACTGAGCACAACACCACACTGTCATGCGGAAATATCAGCCAGCTTTTTAGGGGAGCTATGAAGACATGGGCATCACAACAAGTGCTGTGTGATACTACTTAAAAGCCAAAGATCAATGTCACACGCTCGTTCTTTCCCAAATTTCTGTAATGTGAAATATCAACATTAGATGGTTTTATTTTGAGTATTTAAAGGATTGTTAGTGAGAAAAGGAATTTTTTGGTTGCATTTACAGGTTTACACACCATATCATTTTTTAATGAAATATTAAGTTTAAAGGGAGTATAGTTTGTAGTTATTTGTTACAGCAAAGGAGTCCACAACAAACCACAAAAAGATTGTAGTCAATATAGTTTTGAAAAAATTAAAGCAACAGTTTTTCATGCTTATAGAAGTAGCATAATAGAAATATTTTTTATTCCCTTATTTATTAACTTTACTAATCTCTCTAGAATTCTTTGCCTGGATAACACTATATGTGATTGTAAATTTAGCTAAACATACAAGTGAACTGTGTTTGATTTTTCATGTCTGCACTTCCTTGCACTTTGACACTTCCAACATCATTAATATTCAGATCTTTTTCTCTATTAGTACCATATCTCAGAAAAGAGTAAAATTATATCTAATGATCACAGTACCCCAATTCATTTCACAGTTTCAACACAAATTTTTGAGAAAGTATATTAGTGCACAAATTATGCATTCAGCTTTGCAATCCCAAGATGAGAAATTCTTGGGGAAAAGATAAGAGTGTCACCAAAATGGGTGCACACTATGTCAAAAACGTATTACTCATACTAGCACACTAATCACTACTGAATGTTTAGATTCATAAGTACCGACTTCTGGATTAACTAAACGGCCTTTGCTTTCAATATCTGATTTTTTATAACATTTTTTTCTGTGACCACTCAATCAAAGTTACATTTATTTGCACTTATGGTTTATTATTCCCAATTGTATCATACAATTGATCTGTAATTTTTTAAAAGGAACCAAACTATCTCACAGTCTCAATTCAATATTTTAATAAGTCGGCACATATGTAAATAATCTAAAGAGCCTAGAAACCTCAGACTAATAAAGCAGCAGACATGATTATCTATGTGCACTCTACAAGTCCAGGCAGGACTACTATGTACAGCAGGAACAAAAACACCTCAAGTCAAGTTCCACATCAAATACATCTCCTCTTCATGCTACTACGTCAGTTTATATTTTTGAAACATGAAATAAAAAGTAAATTAAAAATTATACGTTTAAAACTTTGTGTTATAAGTTTATTTTGATATTACTTGATTTGCAACTCCAGACCTTTTAGGAATAACAAAATTTATGGATATTACTTATTTTCTTTAGTTTCAGATTTCCCTATTTCCCCGGATACCTTTCATATGCTAATTACAATTTAAGTTGTAATTGCGTCTACATTGTACCATTATCTTACATTAAATTTTTAAATAAAACTAATAAATGTGAGAATTTTGAAATAAATTTCTCTTATAATTTTCAGTTTCATTCAAATAATATTGTAATTATTTCTTTGTGAAATCTCTCTCTATTCTCACTTTCTGAATTGTACAATTGGAAAAATAATATTTGCAAGTTTTGCATATAAATCTACCATTATTCACATTATTTTCTTCTTCTTCTCTGTTTTATATTTTGCTTTTTCTTCCCTGTGAGTGACATATTGCTGTATTTGCCTTACATGCATTTTGCCTTGTGCCTTCTAATTTAGGAGTACATTGCTTCACAGTAAGAGTTATGGTAATCTGTGTTTGGACAACAGTTCCCAAAATCTGAACTGGGACCATAAACCTTTCATGAATTCAAAACTATTCTGGATCCAATACAAATCAAAATTAAGTGTTATGCATTAATAAAATTAGTATCTTCATCACATCTACAGACATCTCTTCTAATGCTCTGACTACACTTTCCAGCATCCATAACATTGTAAATATAATATTCTTTTAAAAAGGGGGATAGATGTTAATTAAATGTACTTTTTCCCTTTTCTCACAAAAACAATGCCTGTACTGATACAATACATTTGATCATTGTTTGATAACGTTTCGATGATTTAATCGATTTATAATTCATTTTCAGTTCATTTCAGTTTCAAATCAACAAGCGGAGCGTCAAATATCAAGTCAAAAATGTTCAGCATAAAAGGAACTTTGGAAAAAAATGCGTTGGAAAGTGCGCGTTGTACAGACACAAGGATTTTTGTCTTAATCGCTTAGGCCAAATGCTGGACATATAACGGGGCGTCCCTATGTCTTAAAAGTTTTATGTTATAATCCCAATCCGCTGGTAGGCCCGTATTGTGAGCCGTGTTCTCGTGGAAGTGAAGCGAATACCCGGTTCCAGAACATACGCACGGAGCGAAAAGTATTTTTCATTGGCTTATAGGGCATACTTCACAATTCGGAATATATGTGGTTTATTTCAGCATTATGTTTGATAACGAGAATTGGAATGTAAAATTAAATAATATTTTTTTTACATTGTTAAAATATAATTATCCGCCCCTCTACTGACGCTATTGAGATCTTTATCACCCTTATTCCAAAACTGGTGTTTATTAGTGTAGATTTCCTAATCGTCTTTCACAAACTAATAACATTTAAGACGGATCACATCTTAACAAGTACAAGTACAAAATGTACAAAAATGACGCAGACTAACAACATCGTACAACGAAATACAATAAACTTACATTATGTTCCAGACCAGTTTGATAACTAAACATTGAAAAATAGTAAAATACACTTACACGCTTGCACTCACACATACTCCTCTTGATAACATTACAATTAATCGATGAAAATATATCGGTTTCAATAAGCCCTTACTTCAAATAGGTTTTCAAAATTATAAAAGCAACAAAGTTATTGGTTTTAGCAATTAAAAGAGCATTTTTCTCGGTACAACACAATGTTTTCGAAGCTATCTTTTGTACACTTGTTCATTGCGTTTACTTGATGACGGGACATTTAGAATACACGAAATTATTCAGAATCGCATTGAATTGACCACACAATAATAAAAATAAGTTTGCCTTTTTTCGTAAGCGCACGAAAATGATTTGATTTAATGATAGGTAGCTTTATAAGATATTCGATTTTCCCCTCAGTTACTGCCGATCCCAACGATTGAGAAGTAAAATTCAACACTATTTCACCCTTGTGTAAATTGTCGCTATACTGAACCCAACTTACCCCTTCAGGCGCCTGACCACATAATTCTATCCACGTCAACATTACCTGTTTGGCTTTGAGACCTAAAAAAGCAAAAAATACCGCGCAAGACCCATGAAATTTTCAATTTTAACGATGTCTAACGTATATTTTCTTTTTTATGCACAGTTGCATTTTCAAATGAGTTCCATAAGTCCTTTTCACCCTGGACTAGCTTTTCAAAAGTATCCATAGATTAAGCAATGAACTTAATTGATCTGAAGACTTTTTCGAATACATGCAGTACCAACTGCATCAAGGTCTCAAGGTAGAATGGGGTATTAGAACCAACTGTGCTTTCAGAATGCTGTTCGCAAGAACTACCTACTTCCAATACTATTCGTTTCACTTCGAGGGGAAAAATACTAAGTATTATTTATGTAGTTTCCATAATAATTATAATATTATAATAATTTTATGAAGTTTTTAGAAGTCTTGAAACACTAAAAATATGTTTAAATATACAAAAGGTTCCAATAGGATGAGTCTCTGCAAATTAATCTATTCAATTTTCCTGAGGATAATATTCATTGCTTCCACATATGAAGAAGTCAACAAGCCTAATTTTCTCCTCATCCATTCTAGTTTGCCTCTGACAAATAATTTGCGGTTGAGGGAGCATTAATTCTAGACTTTTCTCTATTCTAATTGCATTTTTACTTATTTACGAGAGGCTCTGGAGAAATTCTGACTGAAGTTGTCAATAGATTTCACAAGCAGAACATATCAGATGGAAACTTTGACACGCTTCATCTACAGGTATTTTGTACAGCAAGTTGATTGCAGTAAACACTACCGCATTTTTGTTCGCGTTCTTGTAACTAGGCTCATTTTTACTTTCATCTAGCGGACTATAAAATATGTTCCAATGGACACTAATTAAAAACCCTGGCGACTTGTCTAGACCCGCGTTTTACTGGCCACGCCATTTCCGAAGAGACTCACCGAGAATCTTGCGACGCAGGTGCGGTGCCAGGATCAGCTGCACGCAAAGAGCCACTATGACGCCGACGCCCACACTCACGATGATCGAGCCCCACCATGGAATGTAGTGGAAGTACAGCACTAAGGACGAGAAACAGCAGTTAGGGCGCGGCTCGTTAAAAAAATTATAAAAGTGTCTCATGTTACTTGGAACTGCAGTCGCGTCGAAATAGGACCTGACAGCTCAGAAAGCGGGCACAGAACTGTGGGTTGCTGATGTTCCTAAGAAGACGAAATAATCTTTCATATTATCATTGAAAATGTTCAGAGATCTTGTAGCAATTGTGGATTGATAGTTTTGTTATAATGGGAAATAAATAGCATATAACGTATTTATTGCAGTGACAATTTCTAATCT